>JASANE010014375.1:40000-91327 GCA_030248225.1 Trileptium ribeirensis
GTACGCGGCGGAAGCTAGACACTTGGCACGCGCCACAGACGCTAGCCCTTGGAAGGAAATATGGAAGAAAATAAACAAACTGATTGGCCCTTGTGGAAAGGAGCCTTGGAGCTTGACTAGGCGGAGAGCCTTTGAGGGGCCTCACTCGGTGCGCGAATCACATCTGCTGAAAGGTGCCCAGCCATGGAAGAGGATTCGTCTATGGGCTCGATGAGCTGAAGGAAGATGATGAAGTCTTCACGAAGGCCCATACCGATGAACAGTTGTAGTCAGCTGCCTGGTGGTATTGCAAAGACTACTTGTAGAAGGCGAAGGACTTCACTTCGGAGTCCTTTCACAGTTGGCCAAGCCTTGTGTTTTCGCGTAGGCTCGATGAACTAAATGGAGGTGGATTTAGTCTTCACGAAGGTCCATACCGATGAGTAGTTGTAGTCAGCTGCCTGATGGCATTGCATAGACTACTTGCAGAAGACGAAGGACTTTTCTTCGGAGTCCTTTCTCAGTTTGCCAAGCCTTGCGTTTTCGTATAGGCTAGATTGGTACCCGGCGATTAAAGGGTTGCCTCAGTGGAGGTTATACGGTGTCCAGAAGAGTAGGGTGAAGTGCTGGACTGAAAGCTCACGATGTTGCAGTGTGCCCTGGCTGCTTAACCGAGAGAGTACCGAATTGTGGAAGCTTAAACATGGAACGAACATTGTTGTGCAGTGGGAGAGAACTTAACCGATAAAGGCTCAAGGTGCACATTAACCGAATGATGAACCACTGTTTTCTGGTGGTTGGTGGAAGGCAAATACCTGGTTGATCCTGCCAGTAGTCATATGCTTGTCTCAAAGACTAAGCCATGCATGTCTCAGTACATTCCGATAAATGGAGAAACCGCGAATGGCTCATTACAACAGCCATAGTTTATTAGATCTTACTCTACTTGGATACCTGTGGTAACCTAAGAGCTAATACATGCAACAAAGTCCTGACTTTGCGGAAGGACGCATTTATTAGAACAAAACCAATCGGGCTTGCCCGCTGTTTGGTGAATCTGAATAACTATGCTGATCGCACAGTCCTCGAACTGGCGACGTATCTTTCAAATGTCTGCCTTATCAACTTTCGATGGTAGTTTACACGTCTACCATGGTTGTAACGGGTGACGGAGAATTAGGGTTCGACTCCGGAGAGGGAGCCTGAGAAACGGCTACCACATCCAAGGAAGGCAGCAGGCGCGCAAATTATCCAATCCCCGAACGGGGAGATAGTGACGAAAAATAACGAGACGGTTCTCTAAGAGGCCCGTCATCGAAATGGGTACAATTTAAATCCTTTAACGAGGATCTATTGGAGGGCAAGTCTGGTGCCAGCAGCCGCGGTAATTCCAGCTCCAAAAGCGTATATTAAAGTTGTTGCGGTTAAAAAGCTCGTAGTTGGATCTGCGCCTTAGATTGGTGGTCCCCCAAAAGGGCGGTACTGCCGTATCTGGGCTATTTTTCTGGTTTTCCCTTGGTGCTCTTCATCGAGTGCTCTGGGTGACTGGAACGTTTACTTTGAAAAAATTAGAGTGCTCAAAGCAGGCGATCCGCCTGAATAGTGGTGCATGGAATAATGGAATAGGACTTCGGTTCTATTTTGTTGGTTTTCGGAACTCGAGGTAATGATTAAGAGGGACAGACGGGGGCATTCGTATTGCGACGTTAGAGGTGAAATTCTTGGATCGTCGCAAGACGCACAACTGCGAAAGCATTTGCCAAGAATGTTTTCATTAATCAAGAACGAAAGTTAGAGGTTCGAAGGCGATCAGATACCGCCCTAGTTCTAACCGTAAACGATGCCAGCTAGCGATCCGCGGGTGTTAAATTTATGACTTCGCGGGCAGCTTCCGGGAAACCAAAGCTTTTGGGTTCCGGGGGAAGTATGGTTGCAAATCTGAAACTTAAAGGAATTGACGGAAGGGCACCACCAGGAGTGGAGCCTGCGGCTTAATTTGACTCAACGCGGGGAAACTCACCCGGCCAGGACACCGTAAGGATTGACAGATTGAGAGCTCTTTCTTGATTCGGTGGTTGGTGGTGCATGGCCGTTCTTAGTTGGTGGAGCGATTTGTCTGGTTAATTCCGATAACGAACGAGACTCTAGCCTACTAAAATAGGCAATGGATTTAGTTTGTTCATTGAACTTCTTAGAGGGACAGAGGGTGTCTAGCCCTACGAGATTGAGCAATAACAGGTCTGTGATGCCCTTAGATGTTCGGGGCTGCACGCGCGCTACACTGAAGGAATCAACGTGCTTGAAAACCTTATCCGGAAGGATTGGGTAACCCGTTGAAACTCCTTCGTGCTTGGGATAGGGACTTGCAATTATTTCCCTTGAACGAGGAATTCCTAGTAAGTGCGGGTCATCATCTCGCGTTGATTACGTCCCTGCCCTTTGTACACACCGCCCGTCGCTACTACCGATTGGATGATTTAGTGAGGCCCTCGGACTGGTACCGGCGCGGCTTTGCGGCTGCGCAGGACTCTGGGAAGAAGGCCTAACTTGATCATTTAGAGGAAGTAAAAGTCGTAACAAGGTTTCCGTAGGTGAACCTGCGGAAGGATCATTACAGATTGTTCCTTGTGGAGCGGTCAAGCTTGGTCGTCCGCTAGGCGGCGATCGGGCTCGCGGTTGCCTATGGCGGATCAGTGGGAAGCAGGATCGTGTATCGCGGCAGAGAAGCTTGTGTGTTGTCGACCGATGTATCTCCGCGTGATGAGAAGACACGAGATTGCCAATCATTGGATAGGCTTCCGTTGATCGTAGATTGTTCGCACTGCGCTTAGGTGTTGTGTGGATGATCACCTACGTCTCTGATAACGGGGATCGCACCCGTCGGCATGTTGAGCAGAGAGTAGGGCGGCTGTTTGCGTGGTGTATGGACATTCAGGTTTCGTAAACATGGTGGGTGTTCTTTGTTTTAACAAAGGTTTTGCAAAGCTTTCCATGTGGCGTGTGGACGAACCTGTATGTCTCGCAAGCAGTTAACTTTAAACCACTGAAATAAATTGTTGACTAGCTTACGCGAGTTTGCTATGTCAATGGATTATAATTCTAAGCGGAGGATCACTCGGCTCGTGGGTCGATGAAGAACGTAGCCAGCTGCGTGAAATAATGTGAATTGCAGACACATTGAACATCGACTTTTCGAACGCACATTGCGGCATCGGGACTTCCCGGTGCAACATCTGTCTGAGGGTCGGAATATAATAGCAGTAACTTCGTTTCGAAGTATAATTGGGGAGCTACTTGATTGCTGATCGGCGTGTATGGTTGAAAACCCTTCGGGGCTTTCTGTCGCCGTAGTCTCGTAGCCGCTATTTGCAATAGCGCGGTGTATGTAACGAGCTAGATCGGCGGAGTGCCTCTCTGGAGAGTTAGAGGGTCAGCGCGATGACATAGTTGACTAGTTGTTTATACTACCTTGCGGTGAACGGTTGCTTGACTTCCTGTCGCGAGGAATGCTTGGTGAGCAATTTGTAGCGTTCAAGACAGGGACTACCGTTGTTGATCCCGTGAGGTATGTGTGCAGGTTTCTCGACCTCAGATCAGGTGTGACTACCCGCTGAATTTAAGCATATTATTAGGCGGAGGAAAAGAAACTAACAAGGATGCCTTTAGTAACGGCGAGTGAACATGGCAAAGCCCAGCACCGAATCCTACACATTTTGTGTGTAAGGACCTGTGGTGTTAAGATAGCTTGTTCCGATAATGTGGGTTCTCTCAAGTCCCCTTGAGCGGGGCCAGAGCCCAAAGCGGGTGCAAGGCCCATAGAAAGAACACCTTTATCGGTTATGGCTTTCATCGAGTCGGGTTGCTTGAGAGTGCAGCCCTAATTCGAGGTAAACCCCTCGAAAGGCTAAATATTACCACGAGTCCGATAGCAAACAAGTACCGTGAGGGAAAGTTGCAAAGAACTTTGAAGAGAGAGTTTAAGAGGGCGTGAAACCGCTTAGAAGGAAACTGACGGAGCTGAAAAGTCTACTGTCGGATTCAGTTTCTTGAAGGCCTTTCGGCTGGACGGGAATGCATTTCCGGTAGTTGAGCGCTACGACCAATATGTCTGCTGGCAAAGTGCGGTGTATTGCCGGGTAACCTTCGGGTTATTGTCCCGTTTACCGTCACTGTCCGGGTTAGAACGTATTGGAGGCTTGCCGTGCCCGCTTGTCTCGAGTTATGGCCATGCTAGGCGGTTTAACTGTCGAGTTCTAATTTTAGAGCTTGGCGACTGTCGTTTCCGCGATGACTATATTATCGAGTGGCACCGATGGTCTGTGGCGTCCTTAGGTGGAACGTAGTTCTCAGCTGGTGCAATTTCGATATGGTCGGCAACTGATGTCGGTAGTTTGTTACGCACAGAAATGATATCACGTGAGTCAACATGAGTAGTCGGTTGTACTTCAAATTTACCCTGGCCAACACGGTTGATGTACCGAATCTGCAGGTGCGGAAGTATAGTCTTGAGTTCGTTTCCTACCGAAATAGGGTTCCACCTGGTGAATTTTCCGTACTTGTGCTTGCCATCTGTTTTGGTTTTTACCAGGATTTTTAGTGGTTGAATGCGTTTGTTGGCTGTTGAAATCGAGTTTTTGGTGTTGGCTTGATTTTCATCTGTTTTTGACAGTTTAGGTGGTTGTTTGTTCTTATTTGGCGTGTTTTGGCGGTCGTGCTTGCGTTTACGTGTGACGGTATTCCATTCGTTAGTTGTATTTGCGTGACCCTCAGTGTGACTGATTTGTGATTCCATTTCATCATCGCCATCGATTGATGACGAAGAGTCCGGCGGTTCGGCGGTTTTGAGTTTGTATAGTTCGTTTGCTGTTACAGGGTAGTCGCCCAATTTAATGGGGGTGACCGTTGTTGATTTACCAACTCTTGCTTTGTTGTTTTTACTCACTGGTTGACATTTGCCTGATTCACCTGGTGCGGGCCAGTTATCACTATCGGATGCATAATCTTTATTATAAACTAAGGATGACTTACGTCCTTTGGTCCTTTGTTCCTTCGTGGCTCTACCGCGTCCATTGGCATGCCGGTGTCGAGTCCCAAACGCTGATTCGGATGTGCTTGGTAGAGCCGTAGTTGCGTTCCCGTGTCCGTTGGTATTCCGAAGACGATGTCCAAGTGGCAGATCCTGTTGTGAGTGGTCCGTAGTCGAAGTCCGTTGTCCATTAAGGCATTCCATAGTATTACTAGTAATATCAGGTGGTTTCTTCCTCAGCAGTGCGTAGCTCTCAAGATGACATGGCGCGGCTGGCTCAGTCATTGAGGCAATTACTCGCGGGCTGAGGAAGAAACCGGTAAATAATAAGGATAATAATAAAAATAATAAATTAAAAACCATAAGCCGGTAAACAGTAGTCGAGAATCCTAACGGAGCAAATACTTTTGAGATAACGAAAGCAGAATATTCGAAGAAACAGGTTTTGATTTTGGCGCTCTTGGTACGTACCCCAAGTGGTCTCATCTCATAGTAGGCAAATCAAATCAAATCAAATCAAATAAACGCGCTTGTGCGCGTTTAGTGCTTAACCTTGCGGTTATTTCGCACTTCTGTAAGGATTTTGGAATCAAGGCATTAGTGGTATACTGTTACGGGATTAACCAAGTCTTAAGGTATCGTCCTCTAATTAGGTGGTGATGGCGTCTTCTAGTTAAGTGGCGGTGGTTGGCGTCTTCTGTATCTGATGGCGATAGTGATTGGTGCTATTGGTAACTACTGAATAGTACTAAATTCTGAAATAAATTACATAAATAGTTACAAGACAGTGTTATACTGGGATTATATTGACTTACTCTAACCCTAGATATTGTAAGTTAGTGCAATATAAATTATTGCGTGGTGTTGGGCTTTGGCGAGCGTTTTGTACCGTTGTTGTTACAATTTCGATATTTTTACTTATCGCTTTGTTAATATAATTACTTGCTAGGATGTATCGCCTTCGCTCAAGTGTAGGTAAACTGGTACATTGTTCTAGCCATTCGACAGGCATGAACGATGGTAAACGAAGTGCAATTCTAATGGCTTGGTTCTGGATCACTTGTAATTCCTTCTTGCAGGATGGCGCTATAGTGCACCATGCAATACAGCCGTATTCTGTCGCTGGTCTTACATATTGCTTGTAAAAATATAAGATTGTTTCGCTTGAACAGCCCCAGTCAGTGCCAGCTAGTGCTTTTAGTATGTTGTTCCTGATCATGGCTTGCTGTTTAAGTTGCCGGACGTGGTTGCGGAAACATAAATTATGATCGAATTTCACTCCAAGGAATGTAGCTTCTCTTACTGGTTTCACATTATCCTGATAAATTTGTATTTGTAGTGGACGACCGCGGTAAGTATCGATATATTGTTTTCTACTTGAAAAATATAGCATTCTAGTTTTCGTTGGATTTATTTTTATATGCCATTGAGCACAGTATTTCGTAAAGTCGCCAACTTGTTCCTGTAATAGTCTTAAAGCTGTCCATATATGTCTATGGTTGGCCCACAAAGCTACATCGTCAACAAACTGGCTGGAACTTTTAAACTGGTTGTTTATTAGTGGCATATCATTTGTGAACATAAGGTAAAGTAGCGGGCTTATTACACCTCCTTGTGGGACGCCAGCGGTTGGTCTGAAAATTTGAGATGTGGTTCCGTTGACATCGACGAAGCATTTTCTATCTGTAATGTAGCTTGCAACCCATTTTCGTTCATTTGCGGCTATATTGTTGAAAAGATTATTTATTTTATATAATAAGGCTGCGTGCCATACGGTGTCGAATGCTTTGTCCAGGTCAGTAATCATGGCGAAACAGTGCTGCTTTTCAATTTTTGCTCTTGTACCGCAATATGCCAAGCGAAACAAGTGGTCATTACACGATCTGGTGGCAAGGCCTCCGCTTTGGGCTATATTGATTTGGCCTGATGTTGTTATTGTTTGTCGAATACGCCTGCTTACGATTCTCTCTAAAATTTTACCCATTATCGGCAATAATGTTATGGGTCTGTAATTCTTAATGTCCATTGGGTCTTTCCCAGCTTTGGGGATCATTACGATTTTTCCGGCTTTCCAATTTATTGGATGGTAGCCAATTTTGTAACATAAGTTGTATAGTTCGAGCATGTGGTGGAGAAACATTTCTGGAGATTTTTGAATTAGAATGATCCTGATACCATCTTTACCTGGAGCTTTATTTTTTGTGTTTGAGATAGCTGTTTGCAGTTCACCCATCGTGATGTCGTTTATGTCTTCAGGTATATTATTTGACGGCGATATCATCTCGTTGTTGTCGTTAATCCATGCGTTGACGAGTTGTTCGGTTGTATTATTAAAATGTGGCGATGTCTGTTGTCTAAAGTTGCACTCAAGATGGTTCCGAAAGGCTTCTGCTAATTCAGTAGTTGTTCTAAGATATTTGGTTTGGTTGTTTACAGATGTTTTAATAACGGTAGACCGATTTTCTTCTTGTTTGCTCTTTGCTATACTCCGTAATTTGGCCCATGCTTGTCTCATGTTGCCGCGATGATCTATTTTTTCGACGAATTTGTGCCACGTTTCTGCCTTTTCTTCCCGAAGCTTTTGTTTAATTTCGCGATTTAACTGGTTTCGACGCTGTCTTGTTTCGGGGTCTCCTAGATGAATGATTCGACGGATCCGTTTGCGTTCCTGTATTAGGCGTTTTAAGGCTGGACTAATATTGAACTTGGAGTTTTTTCTAACTGTTTTTGGTACTGTTGCGTTAACAGCTTCAATTAATATTTCCTCGAGTAGTTTTGCTCTATTATCCAGGATTCTTGTCCATTCATGTGCTTGTGATGTTGCTAACAGATTGCTGACATTATCTGCAGGTAATTTGTCGACTATTTCAATTTGGTATCGCAGCCAATCTGCCATGGCGTAGTTATATCGTTGTTGCCCTATAATTTCGGACGTGTCGAATTGCTCATTTATTGTTACTAAAACAGTTTCGTGATCAGATGTGCCTATTGGATTTACGATTGTCGGTTCTGCAGTTTTAGCTGCAATGTTTGTTGAGGTTATAATTAGATCCAATACTGATGCGTTATGTTTGCCGTATCTGGTAGGGCAATATCGGTTGTTCAGGACTACTATGTTGTTATTGTTATTAACGTATTCCGCAAGATGTTCGCCTCTCTTGTTTGGCACAGTGCATAAGTCGTCCCATTGCCAATGTTTTGCATTTAGATCTCCTGCAATTAATACGTTGTCATATTCGTTTAGGCACTCTTCTATAATGTCGATGTTGATATTGTTGTTGTCTGGTGAGTGGTAAAGACATAAGATACATAGTGTTCTTGGTCCCTGCGTTATGCAACAAGCAACAGCTTGCGTGGTAGCTGATGGTGGTAATGTAACTGGCACTGCTTTCAAATTTTTCTTTATGACTATGGCGACACCACCTGACATCGTTGATTTATCTGACCGAATTACCTCATATTTTGATGGAAACCGGTATTTACTGTTGGGACCTAACCGAGTTTCGTTAAGTAACATACAATCGATCTCGTTTTGTTCGAAAAAGTGCTTTAAACTTTGACCATTTGATCGGAGTGACACCACATTTGATAAGCCGATTTTCAGACAAGTCATTACGAGCAAGGCAGTATAGATGAGGATGTTCAGTTTTATTTCATTCATTTTGTATTGTTTTCTGACGTCCGATGTGTTCATTAATAACATTTATGATTTCGGCATCATTGGTGTTTTTGTACCCTTGCATTAATGATGTTCCGTCGATGTTGATTCTAAGGTGATATCTTGCGATTTCAACGGCTGTTTTCTCTAATGCCTGGGCAGTAACTGGTTGCTGTCGTTGTAGAGCTTTGCAAATAAGGTCGTATGTGAAATGTACGATCCTTTTCACTAAATTATCATATATTGTATACTGCGATTCTTTCATTTTTGCGACGGTAGCGTATGTCGTCTGTTGTGGCTCAGTTTTGGATTCGGCTTTTTGCTTTTGGAGTTTTTCGACCATCTGCGTCTCATGTACTTTGTATACTTCGCACTTACGTGACATGCTAGGGTGGTTAAGTCCGCAGTTAACACATTTCGCTTGGTTGGTACATCGTGCATTTCTGTTAGTGGCCGCAGGACATGAGTCACTAGCACAGATAACGCATTTGGATTTATGTTCACATTTGGATGCAATATGTCCGAATTGTTGACAATTGTAACACCGCTGAGGGTTGACGCCCATATTCTTTGGCGGTTCGCAACGCACGTGATTGTATGCTAATCTGACGCCATTGGTTAACATTTTGTCGACATCTCTCAGGTTTGACACTTGGATTTCCGCCAGTGGCATTGGTATATTTCCATCATCGGTTTTTCGAATAAACCGTCTTACTCGCACCACGCTATTTATGTTATTGGACTTTAGTTCGTGGACGATATCCTCTTCAGGTACCTCGATATCTACACCTCTAGCTATTACGGAATACAGTTTCGCTTTTGGGAGATTTATATTGTCAGGGCATAGAATTTCCATGTGCTCAGCGGTTTTTGCTGGAAGTTGATTTCGAAGATGGATCAAGTTTCGTGAATCAATTGTCCGTAGTGGGTATATCTCATACTGACCATTACCTATTGCTTTTATTTCACGTACCATTAAATTCGGCATTATTGATTTAAATTCGTTACCTATACTGACTGTGTTCCATCGTATAAATCCTCGGCCTGTTAGGTGTTTACCCGCTGTTTTGGTCTTTACTTTGACATGAATGGCCTGTCTATTAGATTCATAAGCTGCTTTTGGCTTTTTGGCTGGTTTTGTTTTCGAATCTGCGCCCGGTGGAGTTTGGACTTGTCGTCGTTTCCTAGGTTTTGCAATTTGCCATGTTTCGGTATCCATGTCTGCTTCGGCTGACTCAGATACTACGAAGGATTTTAACGTCTCACCATCATCGGATGAGGATTCACTGGATGCGTCTGTATGTATACTATCGGCAGATCTTTCGCTCGACGTATGAATGACTCTTTCGCGATTTGTTTTCTCAGTTTTCCTATGGCGCTGGTCTGTCATACTTGACGCTTTTGCATCTTTCCGCTTTCTGGTTTCGCGGGTTGTTTTCTTATGCTTACTGTTGTGTTCTGCTTCGGCTCTATTAGTGGTTCCTGACCTGTGGTTCGATTTCAGAAATGTTTTGTGGTCGGGTGGTATATATTTTGATTTCGTGTACCGTTTAGTAACGTTACTGGGTCTAGATTGGCTATTGTCAGATTCTGCATTGGTATTCCGTGTCCAAAAAGTATGCCGTGTCCCAAAAGAAGATACAGACTTACTGGTTTTGTTCGTAGTCCCGTTACCAGTTCCGAGAGAAGATCCAGATTTGTCTTGTCCGTCCGTCGTTCCATTTCCGCGTCCGTTGAGGCGTTCCAGTTCCTTTGAGGCTATGTCCGGGGGTTTCTTTCTCAGCAATGCGTAACCATCCTGATGACACGGCGCGAGCGGCTCGGTCATGGAGGTATTTATTCGCGCGCTGAGAAAGAAACCGAAAAAGAAAGCACAAATAAAAACCAGTTTGAGCATAAAAGTATTTGAGAACCAGATTATTTGGCGCTTCTAGGTATTTACCCCTAGTGGTCTACTCATCATCATAGTAGGCAAATTCATATATGCATTTACTTCACCAATACCTAAACCGAAATAGACTTATGATTTCGGTTTTGGTCTTGCATCCTACATTGTAGATACCTAAACCTAGTTAGACTTATGTAAGCTACCTCGGTCTTGCATCTAACATTGTAAATACCTAAACCTAGTTAGACTTATGTAAGCTACTTCGGTCTTGCATCTAACATTGTAAATACCTAAACCTAGTTAGACTTATGTAAGCTACTTCGGTCTTGCATACTACATTGCAAATACCTAAACCTAGTTAGACTTATGTAAGCTACCTCGGTCTTGCATCTAACATTGTAAATACCTAAACCTAGTTAGACTTGTGTAAGCTACTTCGGTCTTGCATCTAACATTGTAAATACCTAAACCTAGATAGACTTATGTAAGCTGTTTTGGTTTTGGTTTACAAGATGTAGATACACACCACACTAGTTCTTAATTATAAAAAATGGCAAGAACAAAGCAAACAGCGCGAAAGTCGACTGGTGGTAAAGCACCGAGAAAACAGTTGGCAACCAAAGCAGCACGGAAGAGCGCCCCCGCGACTGGTGGAGTGAAGAAGCCCCATCGCTACCGACCTGGGACAGTCGCACTTCGTGAAATCCGACGATACCAGAAATCGACGGAACTCCTTATTAGGAAATTGCCATTCCAGCGTTTGGTTCGCGAAATCGCTCAAGACTTCAAAACAGACCTTCGATTCCAGTCGTCTGCGGTTATGGCTCTACAGGAAGCCAGCGAAGCTTATTTAGTCGGGCTATTCGAAGACACAAACTTGTGCGCCATTCATGCCAAGCGTGTGACGATAATGCCAAAGGATATCCAGTTGGCTCGACGCATCCGAGGAGAAAGAGCTTAAGCTGCTCGCTCACGCAGCAATATCCCAACAGCCCTCTCAAGGGCTACTACTTATACTAACGCATAGAACTTGAAGAGTATTCAAAATATTTTCATCGCGAATAGTAGCCCTTGAGAGGGCTGTTGGGATATATTTGAGCCTTTTACTGTCTACTTGGAGCTGGTGTATTTTGTAACAGCCTTTGTGCCTTCTGATACAGCATGTTTTGCCAGTTCTCCGGGCAGTAGTAATCGTACCGCGGTTTGAATTTCACGGGACGTGATTGTCGATCGTTTGTTGTAGTGCGCAAGTCTTGAAGCTTCCGCAGCAATCCTTTCGAAAATATCATTGACGAAGGAGTTCATGATGGACATTGCTTTGCTGCTGATGCCCGTATCAGGATGAACTTGCTTCAGTACTTTGTAGATGTAACTGGAGTAGGTTTCCTTGCGCTTCTTACGTTTCTTCTTGTCCCCGACACGAGGCGCAGACTTCTTTCCGGCCTTCTTGGCAGCTTTAGCGGATACTTTAGGAGGCATTGCTGAAGTGTGCCTCAAATCGTGACCACGACACTATATGACACAAGATTCGTAATAGTGTACATAAGATGGAATTTGCCTTAATTTAATGCCGTTGCAGTGCATACTTTTGCCCAATGGGTGGGCATGCCCATTGTGTAAAAAAAAATACGCAGAAAATAAACAAACTGATTGGCCCTTGTGGAAAGGAGCCTTGGAGCTTGATTAGGTGGAGAGCCTTTGAGGAGCCTCACTCGGTGCGCGGATAGAAAAAGTACGCGGCGGAAGCTAGACACTTGGCACGCGCCACAGACGCTAGCCCTTGGAAGGAAATATGGAAGAAAATAAACAAACTGATTGGCCCTTGTGGAAAGGAGCCTTGGAGCTTGACTAGGCGGAGAGCCTTTGAGGGGCCTCACTCGGTGCGCGGATAGAAAAAGTACGCGGCGGAAGCTAGACACTTGGCACGCGCCACAGACGCTAGCCCTTGGAAGGAAATATGGAAGAAAATAAACAAACTGATTGGCCCTTGTGGAAAGGAGCCTTGGAGCTTGACTAGGCGGAGAGCCTTTGAGGGGCCTCACTCGGTGCGCGGATAGAAAAAGTACGCGGCGGAAGCTAGACACTTGGCACGCGCCACAGACGCTAGCCCTTGGAAGGAAATATGGAAGAAAATAAACAAACTGATTTGCCCTTGTGGAAAGGAGCCTTGGAGCTTGATTAGGTGGAGAGCCTTTGAGGAGCCTCACTCGGTGCGCGGATAGAAAAAGTACGCGGCGGAAGCTAGACACTTGGCACGCGCCACAGACGCTAGCCCTTGGAAGGAAATATGGAAGAAAATAAACAAACTGATTGGCCCTTGTGGAAAGGAGCCTTGGAGCTTGACTAGGCGGAGAGCCTTTGAGGGGCCTCACTCGGTGCGCGGATAGAAAAAGTACGCGGCGGAAGCTAGACACTTGGCACGCGCCACAGACGCTAGCCCTTGGAAGGAAATATGGAAGAAAATAAACAAACTGATTGGCCCTTGTGGAAAGGAGCCTTGGAGCTTGACTAGGCGGAGAGCCTTTGAGGGGCCTCACTCGGTGCGCGGATAGAAAAAGTACGCGGCGGAAGCTAGACACTTGGCACGCGCCACAGACGCTAGCCCTTGGAAGGAAATATGGAAGAAAATAAACAAACTGATTGGCCCTTGTGGAAAGGAGCCTTGGAGCTTGACTAGGCGGAGAGCCTTTGAGGGGCCTCACTCGGTGCGCGGATAGAAAAAGTACGCGGCGGAAGCTAGACACTTGGCACGCGCCACAGACGCTAGCCCTTGGAAGGAAATATGGAAGAAAATAAACAAACTGATTGGCCCTTGTGGAAAGGAGCCTTGGAGCTTGACTAGGCGGAGAGCCTTTGAGGGGCCTCACTCGGTGCGCGGATAGAAAAAGTACGCGGCGGAAGCTAGACACTTGGCACGCGCCACAGACGCTAGCCCTTGGAAGGAAATATGGAAGAAAATAAACAAACTGATTGGCCCTTGTGGAAAGGAGCCTTGGAGCTTGACTAGGCGGAGAGCCTTTGAGGGGCCTCACTCGGTGCGCGGATAGAAAAAGTACGCGGCGGAAGCTAGACACTTGGCACGCGCCACAGACGCTAGCCCTTGGAAGGAAATATGGAAGAAAATAAACAAACTGATTGGCCCTTGTGGAAAGGAGCCTTGGAGCTTGACTAGGCGGAGAGCCTTTGAGGGGCCTCACTCGGTGCGCGGATAGAAAAAGTACGCGGCGGAAGCTAGACACTTGGCACGCGCCACAGACGCTACACTAGTTCTTAATTGAGAAACCTCCCGACAAACGAAATTCCTCCTTCGGGACGGAACATCACCAACGGAAACGATTCTCGACAACGGATTCACCAACTACCAGCACCAACTTTCAACGAAACGAGGCCTGGAACACCAAAGGACACGAGATTACGACCACGGATCACTACAGAACAGAATCTGAACCAGCCAATCTTCACCTCAATCCGTCAGCCATAACCCGCAGTCGACGGAAGGGAACACGGAATTCCGAAGGACACGAGATCTCGATTACGGACCACTACCGAACCGAATCTGAAGCAGACAAACAACAGCATAATCCACCAACACCAGTACAACAGGCGGACAATGCACCGAGCAGCGCCAATGAGTGGCAAACTCAGTCATCAAGGAAACGACGAAAGGAGGCAACGCCGTCCGGAAGCCAAACTATGCCCAAGAAATTGTCCAAGTATATTCCACCAAAAAGTACGCGTCAGCCGCTACGTATCAAAATAAGGACCAAAACTACTGGCAGACTGACTGGCCACGGACTCGTTAAATGGAATCCGGTGTCTCTTGGCAACGAACTCAAGTCCATACTGCCGCAACTCCAGCTCAGATACATCACCAGCATCGACAAGGGCCAGTACGAAGTTCAACCAACCAGACCCATAGATGCTGCTGATCTTATCTCGGTTCGACATAAGCTGCCAGACCGCATCGCAGAGCATATCGAAATAATGTGTCCTGATGGCTATGCACCACCGCAACCCAAGATCTATCCAGTCATAGCGCGCGGCGTCGACACTGACATCACAGAAGCCGAGATCAGCAATGAACTAAAGTCAATGGGCATAACCAGCACAGACAACGTGCGACGCTTCAGGAAACGAACAGCCACAAGCGAGGTGACACTGCCGCTTGTCGAAATCCAGCTCACCAACGCCCAAGAAGTGCAGAGAATGCTTGCAAATGGAATCACTCTTGGATATAACCACGTCCGGTGTGAGCCACCGCACAATTTGGGAATGACACCAACACGCTGCTATAAATGCCAAGAGTTCGGGCATATCGCAGCCAAATGTGGGAACACGGCCAGATGCGTATTCTGCTCAAGTCAAGAGTGTCCAGCTGCTACGAACCGAACCATCAGATGTACGGCTAGTCCAAAATGCGTCAACTGCTCTGAAAGACATCCAAGCTACTCCAAGCGGTGTACGATATATAAGGCCAGGGAATCGGAGTTGATAGAACAAGTCAAGAGTAAACCCCCGATTCAGTCAAACAAGCAAAAACAATTGGCTAGAGATACGACTTCGTACGCCACCGTTGCAAGTGTAAAGCAGGCACAAGAGGCAACATATGATACAATGATCCGACAGATGGTATGCTTTACTCACGACGTAGTCAGCAAAGCCGTTGCAGGACTCTACGAAAACGGATCAATGGTAGCAAGCGACGTCGCCGACATAACGGTCCAATCTGCGCAATACCACCTCCGAACCGAGATAACACGAGAATCACTCCTTCAAGCATATGCGGTCACAAGCGACCAGGTCCTTATGGAAGCCATCAAAGAACACATCGTAAACGCTGCCCGGAAACAACAGCCAAACGCAAACACCCACCATGGTTAACCTGATTTTGGCACTGTCCAACATACGGTCTCTGAGGAGCAACGCACAATGCCTGAACCAATTCGTGGATGATCATAGCATAGATTGCGTTTTGCTCAACGAAACAAAGCTCACACCACAAGCGCGCTTCAGTCCCAAGCACGAATATGAAATCATCCGCAAAGACCACAATGAACGATCTGGAGGCGTGGCCATAATGATCAAGAAACAGTTCAAGCCTTTACACGTCCAACTCCCGAACCCCGCCAATTCGATGGAGTCAGTGGCTTGCACAATCACCCATCAGAACAGGCAGTTCTGTATACTGTGCTTATATCATTCTCCCAGTAATCAGGACGAAGTCGACTACAACATCATCGAGCACTGCCTCACGCATTACGATAACGTACTCATAGCTGGAGATCTCAACGCCAAGCACCGACTTTGGGATGCCAAATGCACTCGTCCCAACCACCGAGGGAGCAAGCTAGCTGAGTACTTGAGCAATGGCAACGATTTGTGTATTATCAACGACCGCTTTGCGCCAACCCGCTACGGTCAGAGGAACTCCTCAGTCATTGATCTGGTCATGACTAACAATGCAGCCGCCATCAACACAACAATATTAGATGTTGCAAGCCCCATAGGAACGACGGACCACGAAACTGTCATAATTCAGGTGAATAAGCCGTTTGACAAATGCCAGGAAAGCAAAAAGGAAACCTTGAACTTCAAGAAAGCTGACTGGATTCTTTACCAAGCCCTGATCAGTAACAGTTTACCACGTACCAAGCTTAGTACGATAATAGCTTCCAAACCACCCGACACATGGATGGAGCACATCAACAACAGGGCAAAACTTCTGGAGTTAATTATCCAGCACGCAACAGCCACGTGCATTCCAGCATCGAAACCAAAGCACCGAAAATTCAACGTAAGCAGATATCTACGCAGCCTTATCACCGAAAGGAAGCGTATCAAACGTAGGCTGGAAAGAAACGGTTGTCCCGAATTGCGACAAGCCCGAAACGGACTCAATCGCAAAATCAAAGATCAACTCCGACTTGAAAAGGAACTAGCCTGGAGGGATTTCACAGCGAAAATCGATCCCAGCATAAATTCCTCAGTAGCCTGGCGTAAGCTAAAAACCATCAATGCAGCAAGAACACAAAGCAGCAGATCGTTGGTTTTACGCAACACTGCATCAGATGGCACTACCCACCATCTTCGCTCTAGCGAGGCCATTTCAAACGAGTTTAAAGCCCATCTTCAACAAACCTTCAAAGTCCAAACAGCACCACACTTCGATACAGATCACCAACACCGAATTAATTCGTGGTACAACAATACTGGCCACCAAACCCTGAATCCAGCCACAGCACTGGAGGAACAACTCGACCATCTAACAATGAACGAACTAGACGAAGCAATCAAACATTCCAAAAACAAGGCTCCGGGCCATGATAATATAAGACTCATCCAGTTGAAGAAAGCACCAGAGTCATTTCGCACAACCTTGCTTGAGCTACTACAACTGTGCTATTCAATCGGTTATCATCCGGAACGATGGAAACGTGGCCGCGTAGTAATGATCGTTAAGCAAGGCAAAGACCCACATCTTGTTGGATCCTACCGCCCGATCACGTTACTGCCCACCATCGGAAAACTACTAGAACGCATCATAGCGACCAGGATCAGAACTCGCCTTGAACAAGGAAATGTACTTAACCCAGCACAAAGCGGCTGCCGAAGATTTCGGTCCACCAACGATCAGCTCTTCAGGTTGTCGAACGACGCGGCCAAAGCTCGTATCGACGGTAAACACTGCTTTGCCGTGTTCGCTGACATGGAAAAGGCCTTCGATTCGGTATGGCACACAGGACTTCTCTACAAACTGTTTCACCTTTTTCCGGCACAAATCAAGCCAAACGAATTACGATGGATATCCAGTTACCTGAATGAAAGATCTTGCCGCGTCTTGGTGAATGCAATCGAGTCAGCAAGCTTCATTCCGAAAGCCGGCGTGCCCCAGGGAGGCGTTATTAGTCCATTGCTGTATCTGTTGTTCACCAATGATCTCCCAACCGCCAACAACGACATTGTCAAAACAAGCCAGTTTGTGGACGACATAGCGATATGGTCATACCACAGGAACATTTACACAGCGTTACGACTACTACAAGAGCAGGCCAACATCCTGGCCTCTTATTGCTCCAAGTGGATGATCAAGATAAACACCACAAAGACAAAGGTACTCCACTTCTCAAGCTGCACACGGTTCAGAACCATCCATAAAAGAAGGCAGCTCCAGCTCAAACTGTACGGTGTGCCTATCGAACTGTCGAGAACAGCAAAATTCCTCGGTGTAACGTATGATCATGCTGTCTCATATAAACAGCACATCGAAGATGTCCGAATCAAGGCAATCCGTAGGCTCAACGTCCTCAGAGCGCTTTCAGGCACTGACTGGGGTTCCCGACCAGAAGTCCTGATCTACTTCTACAAGCAGTTCGTTCGGCCTGTCATGGACTACGGTGCAGTAGCCACATGCGGTATGGCTCCAGGTCACCACGCACGATTGCAGACGGTGCAAAACACATCACTGAGAGTTGCACTACGACTGCCCAGGTACACTCCGAATGAGTGGCTTAATCAGATCATGCCTCTCCAGCCTGTACAAGAGCGTCAAAGA
Source organism: Trileptium ribeirensis (assembly GCA_030248225.1). Taxonomy (NCBI): domain Eukaryota; kingdom Metazoa; phylum Nematoda; class Enoplea; order Enoplida; family Thoracostomopsidae; genus Trileptium; species Trileptium ribeirensis. The sequence goes on from JASANE010014375.1 coordinate 58,104, forward strand.
CAATTGGCTCAACGATACTTGGCTGCGGCGCAAGCCCGCAACGTCCCTGGTGTTGCCGAGATGGTGGCGGAGTTCCAGCAGAACCCTCCACCAATTCATTGGGCGATGAAGACTGCACTTCAAGTCATCACAACACCTCCAGGATGATGGAGGCCCTCAGCTCTCAAGCGTGATGACTTCAGCCACGTCAACGGAGGAGTCCGAACAAAACGATAAGCCGGCTGCACAAGTCACCTCAGTTCGCGACTACACTCCCTATAAGAAGCATTTCTAAATATCGCAAATTATGCCAAAAAGTGCTGCCTTCAGCCGCGTACTTTTGTATAAAGTACGCGGCAACAATCAAGTAACAAATATCAACAAAATCATCCTGCCAGTCAGCACACCACAACAAATCGACTTCGCACAACAAACAACAGGCCTTCTGGCACCGCCTCATATAACCTTCGGTTGGAAGGCGGGATATAAATGACAATTCGTTCGTTCGTTCGTTCGTTCTTAATTGATCCATTCATCATTAGAATTATTAGATTATCATTAGATTATTGAGATTGATCTGAATTGATTGATATTGGTTGGACCGCTAGGGGTACGTACCTAGATCTACGATGTCGCGAACATTCGCTATCGCCTCGGTATATTTGGAAAGCCTCAAAAAGAAGCCTCCGGACAACGGCAAAGCATCCTTCGGGACGGCTCACCACCAACGACAACGATTCAAGACTACGGATACACCGACCAACAGATTCGCCATTCTCGGAAACAAGGCATGGAACTCAATGGACAATGATCTTTCGACAACGGAACACTTACGAAACGAATCGACCGAACTCGGAATTGACAGAGCTAACAACCAAACAACGCAGGACGACAGCACACCTACAACCAAACAGCCAACAACTGACCTGAACCAGAGCGCCGAAGTAACGGTCCATCAAACCGAACCAGAGTGGCAAACGCAGTCATCCAGGAAAAGGCGAAAGCAACCGTCACCCTTGAACAGTCAAAGCCAAGAGAGGGTCTCGAAGACGCCAAAGTACGTGCCGCCAAAAAGTACGCGACAACCACTGCGGATAAAGATTCAAACAAAAACGGCCGGCAAGCATACAGGTTATGGCCTCATCAGGTGGAATCCAGTATCAGTGGGCAACGAATTGAAGACAGTGCTGCCGCAGCTTCAGATAAGATATATTAACAATGTCGGCGAGGGGAAGTTCGAAGTGCAGCCAACAAGACACATTGATGCACGAGATCTCGTCTCCATACGCAGCAAATTGCCTGAACATATCGCTGAACATATTGAGATCCTGTGCCCTGACGGATACCGACCTCCACAGCCTAGAGTATATCCAGTTATAGCCCGTGGTGTAGATACAGACATAACGGATCGCGAGATCGGCTATGAACTCAAATTGATGGGCATAACAAGCATCGTCAAAATACGCCGATTCAAGAAAAGCACGCACTCCAGCGAAATCATCCTGCCATTGGTCGAGATTCAACTCACAAACGCGCAGGAAGTACAGCGAGTCCTAACAAATGGCATATGCCTCGGCTACAACCACATCAGATGCGAGCCGCCTCGTAACTTGGGCATCACACCGACCCGTTGCTACAAATGCCAGCAATACGGCCACGTTGCAGCAAAATGCGAACACACTGCCCAATGTGTCAATTGCGCAAGAAGAGACTGCCCTTCAGCATCAGACCGTAAGATCCGATGCACAATGAAGTCACAATGCGTCAATTGCTCCGGCGAACACCCGAGCTATTCAAAGCAATGCCCAACGTTCAAAGCCAAAGAGTCAGAATTGGTCGAACAAGCCAAGAGAAATCCACCAACACCGACTCTCAAACAGAAACAAATGGACAAAGAGAAAACATCGTACGCTACAATTGCTAGAGTCAAACAGGTTCACGAAACCTCTTACGACAACATGGTGCGGCAGATAATCAAATTCACTCATGATGTAGTTAGCAAAGCAGTAGCAGGCCTATACGAAAACGGCTCAATGGTCGCTCGAGAGGTCGCCGATATTACAGTACAGTCCGCCCGCTATTATCTTCGCACAGATATCACAAGTGAATCGCTGCTCCAGACGTATGCAGTTACAAGCGACGAAACACTAATGGAAGCCATTCGTGATCATGTAGTCAACGCGGTGCGCAGCCAACAGCCAAATGCAACTAACCGCCATGGCTAGCCTCATATTGGCTTTATCCAACATTGTGTCACTCAAGAGCAACGGCCAATGCCTGGAACAATTCACGGAACAATACAAAATCGACTGCATCCTTCTCAACGAAACAAGGCTGACAGCACAGTCACGCTTCAAGTTTTCGTCAGAGTTTGAAGTCATCCGTAAGGATAACGACAACCCACGCAGTGGTGGCGTTGCCATCTTAATAAAGAAACAACTACGGGCAACCGAAGTAGTGTTACCAAATACTGTGAACTCCATGGAAGCAGTGGCCTGCTCCATTACTTATCAGAACAGAAGTCTTTGTATCCTGTGCGCATACCAAAGCCCAAGCAGCAATGATGAAGTCAATTACGACGCCATCGAATATTGTCTTTCAAGACACGACAACGTAATAATGGCAGGAGATCTGAATGCTAAACATTGGTTTTGGGACGCCCAATGCATCAGACCAAACAACAGAGGAAACAAGCTGGCCGACTACATTGACAACCACCACGAATTGATAATTATCAACGATCGCTACTCTCCAACGCGTTACAGCAGCCACAGCTCTGCCGTCATAGACCTTGTCATCGCATCGAGCGGCATCTCTAGCGCTATCACAATGTCTGAAGTTCTAAGCCCGATCGGAACATCAGACCACGAAACGATCCTCTTCAAGATCAACAAGCGATTTGATACAAGCCAAGAGAAACCAATCAAACGCCCAAATTTCAAACGAGCGGACTGGATACTTTATCAGGCAACAATCATAAATAGCCTGCCACGCCTGGAATTACAATCACAAATAGACAGCGCACCTCCCAATCGATGGCCAGACATAATCGACAACAGAGCAGAACATCTGGAGCTAACCATCAAGCATGCCACCGATGTTTCGGTACCAACTACCACTTCAACTAGGCAAAAATTCAGAGTCAGCATATACCTCCACCAACTGATTTCCGAACGCAAACGAATAAAGCGCAGATTGCAAAGAACCGGAAATCCAGAACTACGCCGACAACGTAACAGTCTCAATCGTGCAATAAAAGAACAACTTCGCCTTGAAAAGAGATCAGCTTGGGAAAGCTTTACAGCCAAAATCAGCCATAAAACGAACTCCACCGCCGCTTGGAGTAAACTGAAAGCCATCAGCAAAGCGCAGGCCGAAACCAACAAATCGTTGGTCCTCCATAAAACCAAGCCTGATGGAACACGAGATTATATACGCCTGGATGAACACATCGCCGACGAGTTCAAACACCATCTAGAAAAGTGCTTTCAAGTACAAACGTCACAGCACTTCGACATAAACCACCAAGAACTAATTGATGACTGGTATAATACTACAATCGATCAAACTCTTAGACCAGCTACCGCCATAGAAGAACCAAACGACCCGATAAGCTCAGACGAACTTACCAGTGCATTAAACAACACCAAGAACAAAGCACCTGGCGAAGACGGCATCCGTTTAATTCAGTTACGAAAAGCACCAGCACAATTTCTCAACCAGCTACTACAGCTGTTTCAATCGTGCTATACAGTGGGGTATCACCCAAAGTGTTGGAAACGCGGCGTCATAAGAATGATAGTGAAGCCGGGCAAAGACCCACACTTGGTATCGTCTTACCGACCTATCACTCTTCTTTCAATTATCGGCAAACTGTTCGAGCGAATAATTGCCAAAAGAATCCGTAACCGCCTCGAGATTGCCAACGCGCTTAATCCCGTACAGAGCGGATGCCGGTCCCACCGATCAACAAATGACCAGCTCCTCAGGTTGGCCACCGACGCAATCAAAGCACGAATAGAGAAAAAACACTGTTTTGCCCTTTTCGCCGACATGGAAAAGGCGTTTGACTCCGTATGGCACCAGGGCCTACTCTACAAGTTATATCACCAATTCGCCAACGAGATAAGACCAATAGAGCTGAGGTGGATTTACAGCTTCTTGCACGATAGACAATGCTATGTAACTGTAAACACGACTAGGTCAACAACCTTCATGCCAAAAGCCGGTGTGCCACAAGGCGGCGTAATCAGCCCATTGCTGTATCTATTGTTTACCAACGACCTGCCAACGGCCAGCAGCGACATTGTCAGAACCAGCCAATACGTTGATGACGTTGCGCTATGGTCCTATCACTATTACATTTATACGGCGTTACGTCTACTTCAAGAACAGACAAATCAACTATCTGAATACTGCTCAAAGTGGAAAATTAAAATTAATCCCGCAAAGACCAAAATTATCCACTTCTCGAGCGACACCAGATTCAAAACGGAACACAAAAGCAGGCCTCTCCAAATACAGCTTTACAATGATCGCTTGAATTTGTCCACCAGTGCAAGATTCCTCGGCATAACTTTCGACCACGGTGTGACGTTCAGACAACACACAGAGGATATAAGAACAAGAGCTCTGCGGCGTCTGCAAGTGCTCAAATCAATGGCTGGAACAGACTGGGGCACCGAACCAGCAACGCTGATTTACTTCTACAAACAGTTCATCAGACCTGTCCTCGAATATGGAGCAGTAGCCTTCTGCGGCATGGCCACATACCATCAATTGCAGCTTCAAAGGGTTCAGAACAACGCTGTTCGAATAGCCAATCGGCTGCCACACTACACACCCATAGATTGGCTCAATCAGATAATGCCGCTCCAAACCATCAAGGAACGCCAGAATAACTTGGTTCGTCGGTACATCACCTCTGCTAGTAACAGCAATGTCCCTGGCGTCAACGAGCTATAGCGCAGCGGAACATCAACCGCCACCTCAGCATTGGGCAGTGAGAACGTGCTTCCAGGTCCTCAACGACCTCCAGTAGCCAAGCAATAGTCACGGAGGAGTCCGAACAATCAACAGCACCAACCACCAGATTCATCAGTTCGCGACTGCACTCCCTAGAAGAAGCATTTCTAACTATCGCAAATTATGCCAAAAAGTGCTGCCTTTAGCCGCGTACTTTTGTCTAAAGTACGCGGCAACAATCAAGTAACAAAATCAACAAAAACATCCTGCTAGTCAGCACACCACAACAAATCGACTTCGCACAACAAACAACAGGCCTTCAGGCACCGCCTCATATAACCTTTGGTTGGAAGGCGGGATATAAATAACAATCGTCGTCGTCGTCGTTCTTAATTATAAAAAATGGCAAGAACAAAGCAAACAGCGCGAAAGTCGACTGGTGGTAAAGCACCGAGAAAACAGTTGGCAACCAAAGCAGCACGGAAGAGCGCCCCCGCGACTGGTGGAGTGAAGAAGCCCCATCGCTACCGACCTGGGACAGTCGCACTTCGTGAAATCCGACGATACCAGAAATCGACGGAACTCCTTATTAGGAAATTGCCATTCCAGCGTTTGGTTCGCGAAATCGCTCAAGACTTCAAAACAGACCTTCGATTCCAGTCGTCTGCGGTTATGGCTCTACAGGAAGCCAGCGAAGCTTATTTAGTCGGGCTATTCGAAGACACAAACTTGTGCGCCATTCATGCCAAGCGTGTGACGATAATGCCAAAGGATATCCAGTTGGCTCGACGCATCCGAGGAGAAAGAGCTTAAGCTGCTCGCTCACGCAGCAATATCCCAACAGCCCTCTCAAGGGCTACTACTTATACTAACGCATAGAACTTGAAGAGTATTCAAAATATTTTCATCGCGAATAGTAGCCCTTGAGAGGGCTGTTGGGATATATTTGAGCCTTTTACTGTCTACTTGGAGCTGGTGTATTTTGTAACAGCCTTTGTGCCTTCTGATACAGCATGTTTTGCCAGTTCTCCGGGCAGTAGTAATCGTACCGCGGTTTGAATTTCACGGGACGTGATTGTCGATCGTTTGTTGTAGTGCGCAAGTCTTGAAGCTTCCGCAGCAATCCTTTCGAAAATATCATTGACGAAGGAGTTCATGATGGACATTGCTTTGCTGCTGATGCCCGTATCAGGATGAACTTGCTTCAGTACTTTGTAGATGTAACTGGAGTAGGTTTCCTTGCGCTTCTTACGTTTCTTCTTGTCCCCGACAGGGGGGGCGGACTCCTCCCCCCCCTTCTTGGCAGCTTTAGCGGATACTTTAGGAGGCATTGCTGAAGTGTGCCTCAAATCGTGACCACGACACTATATGACACAAGATTCGTAATAGTGTACATAAGATGGAATTTGCCTTAATTTAATGCCGTTGCAGTGCATACTTTTGCCCAATGGGTGGGCATGCCCATTGTGTACGCATAACCCTTGAAAGGAGCCTTGGAGCTTGATTAGGTGGAGAGCCTTTGAGGAGCCTCACTCGGTGCGCGGATAGAAAAAGTACGCGGCGGAAGCTAGACACTTGGCACGCGCCACAGACGCTAGCCCTTGGAAGGAAATATGGAAGAAAATAAACAAACTGATTGGCCCTTGTGGAAAGGAGCCTTGGAGCTTGACTAGGCGGAGAGCCTTTGAGGGGCCTCACTCGGTGCGCGGATAGAAAAAGTACGCGGCGGAAGCTAGACACTTGGCACGCGCCACAGACGCTAGCCCTTGGAAGGAAATATGGAAGAAAATAAACAAACTGATTGGCCCTTGTGGAAAGGAGCCTTGGAGCTTGACTAGGCGGAGAGCCTTTGAGGGGCCTCACTCGGTGCGCGGATAGAAAAAGTACGCGGCGGAAGCTAGACACTTGGCACGCGCCACAGACGCTAGCCCTTGGAAGGAAATATGGAAGAAAATAAACAAACTGATTGGCCCTTGTGGAAAGGAGCCTTGGAGCTTGACTAGGCGGAGAGCCTTTGAGGGGCCTCACTCGGTGCGCGGATAGAAAAAGTACGCGGCGGAAGCTAGACACTTGGCACGCGCCACAGACGCTAGCCCTTGGAAGGAAATATGGAAGAAAATAAACAAACTGATTGGCCCTTGTGGAAAGGAGCCTTGGAGCTTGACTAGGCGGAGAGCCTTTGAGGGGCCTCACTCGGTGCGCGGATAGAAAAAGTACGCGGCGGAAGCTAGACACTTGGCACGCGCCACAGACGCTAGCCCTTGGAAGGAAATATGGAAGAAAATAAACAAACTGATTGGCCCTTGTGGAAAGGAGCCTTGGAGCTTGACTAGGCGGAGAGCCTTTGAGGGGCCTCACTCGGTGCGCGGATAGAAAAAGTACGCGGCGGAAGCTAGACACTTGGCACGCGCCACAGACGCTAGCCCTTGGAAGGAAATATGGAAGAAAATAAACAAACTGATTGGCCCTTGTGGAAAGGAGCCTTGGAGCTTGACTAGGCGGAGAGCCTTTCAGCGGGCCTCCGCGTGGCACCCAATTAATGTACATGGCTCATAAGTTAGACCTCTGGAAGGCTCTGACCTCTGGAAGGCTCTGGAACTTGTTTCGGATTGCATGTACACGATTACGAATTTTTGGTGTTATATCAGCTATAGTGATGAACGGATATCTCAATCTTCAATCATGTCTGGCCGAGGCAAAGGTGGTAAAGCGAAAGGCAAAGCCAAGTCACGATCTAGCCGTGCTGGTCTCCAATTTCCCGTTGGCCGAATTCATCGACATCTTCGCAAAGGAAACTACGCAGAGCGAATCGGCGCTGGTGCTCCAGTCTACTTGGCCGCGGTGATGGAATATCTCGCCGCTGAAGTGCTTGAGCTAGCAGGCAATGCGGCTCGCGATAACAAAAAGACAAGGATCAATCCTCGTCATTTGCAGCTTGCTATCCGCAACGACGAAGAACTTAACAAATTGCTTCAGGGCGTGACCATTGCCCAAGGCGGCGTATTGCCAAACATTCAGGCAATACTTCTACCGAAAAAGACCGGAGAGAAGAAGAAACACTAATCGTGTAAAAACTACAACCTTCATCCCAACAGCCCTCTCAAGGGCTACCACTTTGACGCTTAATTGGAATTTGTCTTAAGAGGTGCTGAGTATTATTTAGCATCATTGTGCAGACAGAATGTTCATATTTGAATTGGTAGCCCTTGAGAGGGCTGTTGGGATAAGTTATAAGACAGCTCTTTAACCGCCGAAGCCGTACAGCGTTCGTCCTTGCCGTTTAAGAGCATAGACAACGTCCATTGCGGTGACGGTCTTTCGCTTAGCGTGCTCACAATAGGTTACAGCATCGCGAATGACATTCTCGAGGAAGAGCTTGAGGACGCCACGAATTTCTTCGTAGATAAGACCTGAGATGCGTTTCACACCGCCACGCCTAGCGAGACGTCGAATTGCAGGCTTTGTAATACCTTGGATGTTGTCGCGCAGCACTTTGCGATGACGCTTGGCACCACCTTTCCCTAGTCCTTTGCCTCCTTTTCCACGTCCAGACATTTTTTCATAGTAGGCAAATTCATATATGCATTTACTTCACCAATACCTAAACCGAAATAGACTTATGATTTCGGTTTTGGTCTTGCATCCTACATTGTAGATACCTAAACCTAGTTAGACTTATGTAAGCTACCTCGGTCTTGCATCTAACATTGTAAATACCTAAACCTAGTTAGACTTATGTAAGCTACTTCGGTCTTGCATCTAACATTGTAAATACCTAAACCTAGATAGACTTATGTAAGCTACTTCGGTCTTGCATCTAACATTGTAAATACCTAAACCTAGTTAGACTTATGTAAGCTACTTCGGTCTTGCATCTAACATTGTAAATACCTAAACCTAGTTAGACTTATGTAAGCTACTTCGGTCTTGCATACTACATTGCAAATACCTAAACCTAGTTAGACTTATGTAAGCTACCTCGGTCTTGCATCTAACATTGTAAATACCTAAACCTAGTTAGACTTGTGTAAGCTACTTCGGTCTTGCATCTAACATTGTAAATACCTAAACCTAGATAGACTTATGTAAGCTGTTTTGGTTTTGGTTTACAAGATGTAGATACACACCACACTAGTTCTTAATTATAAAAAATGGCAAGAACAAAGCAAACAGCGCGAAAGTCGACTGGTGGTAAAGCACCGAGAAAACAGTTGGCAACCAAAGCAGCACGGAAGAGCGCCCCCGCGACTGGTGGAGTGAAGAAGCCCCATCGCTACCGACCTGGGACAGTCGCACTTCGTGAAATCCGACGATACCAGAAATCGACGGAACTCCTTATTAGGAAATTGCCATTCCAGCGTTTGGTTCGCGAAATCGCTCAAGACTTCAAAACAGACCTTCGATTCCAGTCGTCTGCGGTTATGGCTCTACAGGAAGCCAGCGAAGCTTATTTAGTCGGGCTATTCGAAGACACAAACTTGTGCGCCATTCATGCCAAGCGTGTGACGATAATGCCAAAGGATATCCAGTTGGCTCGACGCATCCGAGGAGAAAGAGCTTAAGCTGCTCGCTCACGCAGCAATATCCCAACAGCCCTCTCAAGGGCTACTACTTATACTAACGCATAGAACTTGAAGAGTATTCAAAATATTTTCATCGCGAATAGTAGCCCTTGAGAGGGCTGTTGGGATATATTTGAGCCTTTTACTGTCTACTTGGAGCTGGTGTATTTTGTAACAGCCTTTGTGCCTTCTGATACAGCATGTTTTGCCAGTTCTCCGGGCAGTAGTAATCGTACCGCGGTTTGAATTTCACGGGACGTGATTGTCGATCGTTTGTTGTAGTGCGCAAGTCTTGAAGCTTCCGCAGCAATCCTTTCGAAAATATCATTGACGAAGGAGTTCATGATGGACATTGCTTTGCTGCTGATGCCCGTATCAGGATGAACTTGCTTCAGTACTTTGTAGATGTAACTGGAGTAGGTTTCCTTGCGCTTCTTACGTTTCTTCTTGTCCCCGACACGAGGCGCAGACTTCTTTCCGGCCTTCTTGGCAGCTTTAGCGGATACTTTAGGAGGCATTGCTGAAGTGTGCCTCAAATAAATAAATAAATAATAATGATACGTGCTTTAACCGTGGGTGCAGTTATTTCGCACGCTTGGCTGTCGTTGGTCTGGTGGAAGCCTCCATGAATCCAACTGTGTTGGTATATATTGGTATTAATGGATAGATAGGCCAGAAATATTTCTGAAACGGTTAATACATCATTTATAATTCGTCCTATTATTATTGCAAATCATGCATCGTGCATTAAATCAATTCAATATATACTTACTTGTTGCAAGTTCGAGTTAGACTGTCGTATGTCCTGCATTAAGGCCGTTGCTCAGTGTAAGTCCCTGAAACTAGTTAACGATTATTTACAGGTTAACGTCATTGATTATTCTAGACCCAAAAATTGTAAATTAGTTTTGATATGTGTATGCACTGGAGTTGGTTGGAGTTGGGCAGATTGTATTGAGTTTGTTACACACTCAACATTGTTACTTATTGCCTTGTTAACATAATTATTTGCTAGCTGTTTTTGTCTTTGAACTAAATTTCCGATGGGAATAATTTGGGCTAGCCAGTCATTGGGCATGTATTGTGGCGCGTTGAGTGCGATGCGTAATGCACTATTTTGAATACGTTGCAAGCGGTCTTGATGAATTTGGGCCATACCACAATATGCAATGGCTCCGTACTCAAGCATGGGCCTAATGTATTGTTTGTAGAACTGGACTATTATTGGAGTGGAGCATCCCCAGTCACTACCTTTAAGACTTTTGAGAATGTTGAGCCTTAACATTGCTCGATTTCTAATGTCCTCAGTATGTTGTTTAAATGTAGCGCCTCTATCAAAGGTAATTCCCAAAAATTTGGCCGTATTAGATGTATTTATGTGACTGCTATGTATTTCTATTTGTAAGGGCATGCCATTGACCGTGGCTAGGTTGTTTCTGCGGGCGCTAAAATATATCAATTTGGTTTTATCTGGGTTTATTTTAATCCGCCATTTGGCACAATAATCTAAAAGCTTGTTAACTTGTGTTTGAAGAAAACGTTTAGCTGCCGTTGGGCTCCAGTGAAATGTCCAGATCGCAATATCATCTACAAACTGACTGCATTTTATTTTGTCAGTGTTGCTTAGTGGGGCATCGTTAGTATACATTATATATAGTAAAGGGCTAATTACACCGCCTTGGGGCACACCTGCGGTGGGTGCAAAGTGTGTGGAAGGAGTGCCGTTGACATAGGCATAGCACCTTCTGTTTGTTAGAAAACTGTGTATCCATTTTAGTTCACTTGCAAAAATGCTGTTGCGGTATTGAGTTAAAATTTTTGCTAACAAACCTTGATGCCAGACAGTGTCATAGGCTTTCTCCATGTCGGCGAAAAGGGCCAGACAATGGTTGCCGGTTATGCGTGCCTTTGTGGCATCATATGAGAGTCTTATTAAATGATCATTGACTGACCTGTTTTGTCTGCTTCCACTTTGTACTTTGTTTAGAATTGCCGCATCTTCGAGTCTTCTCCTGATCTTTTGGTTGATGATTCGTTCCAATATCTTTCCAAATATAGGTAGCAAGGTTATTGGTCGGTATGAGCTTACCAAACTTGGATCTTTGCCAGGCTTTGGAATCATGATCACCTTGCCTACTTTCCAAGTGGTTGGGTGGTAACCTATTTGATAACAGATGTTATATAGGTCAAGTAACGCTTGCTTAAAAGCTGTTGGGGTCTTACGGATAACACATATTTTAATATTATCGTGACCTGGTGCCTTATTTTTGGTGTTATTGATAGCTTTAGTCATTTCATGCATACTGATATTGATAATGTTGTTCGGCATTTCTTTTGAGGGACCTAGGATCTTACGTTTTTCCCTTAAGTACCAATTATTTATTTGTTCAAATGTGTTATTGTCAAAGTGTTCTGACTGCTGCGGTTTAAATGTATTTTCCAGGTTATTCCTAAATTCAGTTGCTACTTCCTGGTTAGTTCTTAAATATGTTCCGTTAGTTTGTTTTAAAACTGTTGTCTTATTCTCTTGTTGCTGGGATTTGGATATAATTTTTAGCTTTTTCCAAGCAGAAGATGTATTAGCTTTGGGGTCAATAGATTCTACAAACTTTTGCCAGGAAGCGGATTTTTCTTCGCGTAGCTTACTTTTTATTTCACGGTTAAGCTGATTTCTTCTTTGTTTGATAATAGGGTTTTTAGTTTGTTGCAAAATTTTTCTAATGCGTTTGCGTTCTCGTATTAAGTTTCTAAGGTGGCTACTGATTTGGAATTTATTTGTTCTTGGTTTGAGTTTTGGTATTGATTCAGCCATTGCATATTTCACAATGACTTCCAGTAGTTTGGCACGAGTATCTAAAATGCCTGGCCATTGGCTGTTGTGGGCATGTTGGAGCACCTCAGTTAGACACTGATGAGGCAAGTATGTGTTGATTACTGCTTGAAATAACAGCCAGTCTGCTATTTTATAATTAAGGGTGTCACTTGGTATTATTAGCGCTTTATCTACATTTTTGTCTAATCTGGTTAATAAAGTTTCATGGTCAGAAGACCCTATTGGACTAACTACATCGGGAACGTCCATATGTGGAGCTAGATCGCCTGTGGCCATTATGAGGTCTATTACTGAAGCGTTTCTTAGGCTATATCTTGTGGGAATATAACGATTGTTAAGAATTATTAGATTCCTGTCTGTTAAATATTCAGCTAAATTATTACCTTGTCTATTGTTGGCTTCGCAATCGTCATCCCATAACCAGTGCTTGGCGTTGAAATCTCCTCCAACGATGACGCTGCTATAGTTGTCGAGGCAAAAATCCAATATGTTTGTGTCCAGATCACCGCGATCAGGTGGGTGGTAAAGACTTAGGATGCATAGATTCTTATTTTCATAAGTTATGCAGCAGGCGACGGCCTCGGTATTACTGCTGGTATCTGGTAGGTTTATAGGGATTGCTTTATACTCCTTCTTAATTATGATAGCAACGCCGCCTCCTCTTGCATTCCTATCCTTACGTATTATTTCATAATTACTAGAAAAGGTTATTTTTTGTGTTATGTTAATTTTAGTTTCGTTAAGGAGCATGCAATCTACTGAATGCTCATCCATAAACAGTTTCAGACACTGAGTGTTAAGCCTTAAGGCAAATATGTTGGAAAAAGCTATGATAAATTTAGCTATCATTATTGACATTTACCTGAGTCTGTTTTGGCCGTATACTGTTAGTAATGTGCCCCATGATCATCTGCATGAGTTCGTTGTCATTCGTGATGACATGTCCACGTCGTAACGATTCGCTGGATACTTCGGTTCTGAAGTGGTATCTTGATGCTTGTTTTACGATATTAGTGACATCAGCCTGGGTACCGCTGTTGTATATTTCCTGTGTTGCTTTGGTAACCACATCATAGACGAAATGTATTATTTGTCTAACTAAGGTATCATAGTTGGATTGTTGTGTATCTCTAAGTTTTGCTACTGTGGCATACGTACTTTGGTCTTTTGCAATTTGTTTTTGTTGTTCAGTTGGTGGCTGATTTTTTGCTTTATCAACTAATTGTTTTTCCATTTCTTGAAATTTTGGACATTTTCTAGATAAGCTAGGGTGCTTGCCATTACAATTGACACACTGGGCTTCAGCAGTGCAACGTTGGTTTCTATCTGATGCTGCAGGGCAGCTTTCGCTGCTGCAGATTACACAACGAGCACTGTTGTGACACGCCCTTGCCATGTGACCGAATTGTTGGCAACGATAGCACCTTGTCGGTTCAATACCTAAGTTCTTAGGCATTTCACATTTGATTTTATTATATCCAAGTTTTAGCCCGTAGCTTAACATTTGTTGGGCATCTCTGCCGTTAGTTAGTTTAATTTCTACTAAAGGTAGTTTCTGCATACCTTTGTCGGTGTGCTTCTTGAAACGTCTAACGCTAGTTACGCTATTAATGTTATTCTGGCGTATTTCTTCATTGATTTCATTGTCACTAATATCCACATCAACGCCTCGTGCGATAACGGTGTGTACCTTTGGTCGCGTTGCAACGAATTTTTCTGGACAGACAATTTCCAAGTGTTCCGTTAAGTATTCAGGCAGCTTGTTGCGGATGGAAATTATATCTCTTGAATCTATGTGGCGTGCTGGCTGTATCTCATAGACTCCATTACCAACGTTACGAATAGAGCGCACTTGTAGATGTGGAAGTACTGCTTTTAATTCACGACCAATTGTGATCGAATTCCATCGAACAAACTCGCGTCCTTTGTACTGTCGGCCTGCGGTTTTAGTTTTGATTTTTATTGTTAATGGTTGTGCCTGTGTTTTGTTGGGTATGTTAATACTCTTAGCTAATTTACTTGGATTTGTTTGACTGTTAGGAGATGAATTGGGCCTTCGTTTTCTATTAGTTTTTATCTGCCAACCGTCATCCATGTCATTCGTTACATCAGCTGTCTGAGGATTGCCCATGAGCAATGCCTCATCATCCGATGATTCGGCGAACGAAGACTGGTCGGAATTACGGCTTTTATTAATTTTACTGTTATTTTTAATACTTTTATCCGTTGTTAACTTACGTGTTCGTTGACTTCCTTTTGCCTTTGATCGTGTTGTTTCTGGTTCGGTATTGTGGTCCACTGTCGGTTTTCTGGTTCGTTGATTGTCCGTATCAGATTCTGTTTCCCGGTTCGATTGTTTGAGAAAGTCTCTTCTATCCAAGGTGGATTCTCGTGTTCGTTGGCTTTTGTTGTTCTTACGTTTACTAGTAATAGAAGGTTTACCGTTATTGTGATCCATAACCTCGCTGCCGTATCCTTGAAAAGACCGATGTCGCACTCCGATTGAAGCCGATTCGTATGATTGGTGTTCCGTGTCTTTGCCGTGTCCAAGGGAATTCCGGTGTCGTGTCCCAGTCGAAGATTCAGGCTGGCCTGCGTTTTCCGTAGTCGAAGGTCCATGTCCATTTTGGCGGTCCAGTTCCATTCCAACGATATCCGGTGGCTTTTTCTTCAACAGTGCGTAACACTCCATATGACTCGGCGCTGATGGCTCGGTCATGGAGGAACTTACAACGCGTGTTGGAGAAGCAGCCAAGGAAATATGGAAGAAAATAAACAAACTGATTGGCCCTTGTGGAAAGGAGCCTTGGAGCTTGACTAGGCGGAGAGCCTTTGAGGGGCCTCACTCGGTGCGCGGATAGAAAAAGTACGCGGCGGAAGCTAGACACTTGGCACGCGCCACAGACGCTAGCCCTTGGAAGGAAATATGGAAGAAAATAAACAAACTGATTGGCCCTTGTGGAAAGGAGCCTTGGAGCTTGACTAGGCGGAGAGCCTTTGAGGGGCCTCACTCGGTGCGCGGATAGAAAAAGTACGCGGCGGAAGCTAGACACTTGGCACGCGCCACAGACGCTAGCCCTTGGAAGGAAATATGGAAGAAAATAAACAAACTGATTGGCCCTTGTGGAAAGGAGCCTTGGAGCTTGACTAGGCGGAGAGCCTTTGAGGGGCCTCACTCGGTGCGCGGATAGAAAAAGTACGCGGCGGAAGCTAGACACTTGGCACGCGCCACAGACGCTAGCCCTTGGAAGGAAATATGGAAGAAAATAAACAAACTGATTGGCCCTTGTGGAAAGGAGCCTTGGAGCTTGACTAGGCGGAGAGCCTTTGAGGGGCCTCACTCGGTGCGCGGATAGAAAAAGTACGCGGCGGAAGCTAGACACTTGGCACGCGCCACAGACGCTAGCCCTTGGAAGGAAATATGGAAGAAAATAAACAAACTGATTGGCCCTTGTGGAAAGGAGCCTTGGAGCTTGACTAGGCGGAGAGCCTTTGAGGGGCCTCACTCGGTGCGCGGATAGAAAAAGTACGCGGCGGAAGCTAGACACTTGGCACGCGCCACAGACGCTAGCCCTTGGAAGGAAATATGGAAGAAAATAAACAAACTGATTGGCCCTTGTGGAAAGGAGCCTTGGAGCTTGACTAGGCGGAGAGCCTTTGAGGGGCCTCACTCGGTGCGCGGATAGAAAAAGTACGCGGCGGAAGCTAGACACTTGGCACGCGCCACAGACGCTAGCCCTTGGAAGGAAATATGGAAGAAAATAAACAAACTGATTGGCCCTTGTGGAAAGGAGCCTTGGAGCTTGACTAGGCGGAGAGCCTTTGAGGGGCCTCACTCGGTGCGCGGATAGAAAAAGTACGCGGCGGAAGCTAGACACTTGGCACGCGCCACAGACGCTAGCCCTTGGAAGGAAATATGGAAGAAAATAAACAAACTGATTGGCCCTTGTGGAAAGGAGCCTTGGAGCTTGACTAGGCGGAGAGCCTTTGAGGGGCCTCACTCGGTGCGCGGATAGAAAAAGTACGCGGCGGAAGCTAGACACTTGGCACGCGCCACAGACGCTAGCCCTTGGAAGGAAATATGGAAGAAAATAAACAAACTGATTGGCCCTTGTGGAAAGGAGCCTTGGAGCTTGACTAGGCGGAGAGCCTTTGAGGGGCCTCACTCGGTGCGCGGATAGAAAAAGTACGCGGCGGAAGCTAGACACTTGGCACGCGCCACAGACGCTAGCCCTTGGAAGGAAATATGGAAGAAAATAAACAAACTGATTGGCCCTTGTGGAAAGGAGCCTTGGAGCTTGACTAGGCGGAGAGCCTTTGAGGGGCCTCACTCGGTGCGCGGATAGAAAAAGTACGCGGCGGAAGCTAGACACTTGGCACGCGCCACAGACGCTAGCCCTTGGAAGGAAATATGGAAGAAAATAAACAAACTGATTGGCCCTTGTGGAAAGGAGCCTTGGAGCTTGACTAGGCGGAGAGCCTTTGAGGGGCCTCACTCGGTGCGCGGATAGAAAAAGTACGCGGCGGAAGCTAGACACTTGGCACGCGCCACAGACGCTAGCCCTTGGAAGGAAATATGGAAGAAAATAAACAAACTGATTGGCCCTTGTGGAAAGGAGCCTTGGAGCTTGACTAGGCGGAGAGCCTTTGAGGGGCCTCACTCGGTGCGCGGATAGAAAAAGTACGCGGCGGAAGCTAGACACTTGGCACGCGCCACAGACGCTAGCCCTTGGAAGGAAATATGGAAGAAAATAAACAAACTGATTGGCCCTTGTGGAAAGGAGCCTTGGAGCTTGACTAGGCGGAGAGCCTTTGAGGGGCCTCACTCGGTGCGCGGATAGAAAAAGTACGCGGCGGAAGCTAGACACTTGGCACGCGCCACAGACGCTAGCCCTTGGAAGGAAATATGGAAGAAAATAAACAAACTGATTGGCCCTTGTGGAAAGGAGCCTTGGAGCTTGACTAGGCGGAGAGCCTTTGAGGGGCCTCACTCGGTGCGCGGATAGAAAAAGTACGCGGCGGAAGCTAGACACTTGGCACGCGCCACAGACGCTAGCCCTTGGAAGGAAATATGGAAGAAAATAAACAAACTGATTGGCCCTTGTGGAAAGGAGCCTTGGAGCTTGACTAGGCGGAGAGCCTTTGAGGGGCCTCACTCGGTGCGCGGATAGAAAAAGTACGCGGCGGAAGCTAGACACTTGGCACGCGCCACAGACGCTAGCCCTTGGAAGGAAATATGGAAGAAAATAAACAAACTGATTGGCCCTTGTGGAAAGGAGCCTTGGAGCTTGACTAGGCGGAGAGCCTTTGAGGGGCCTCACTCGGTGCGCGGATAGAAAAAGTACGCGGCGGAAGCTAGACACTTGGCACGCGCCACAGACGCTAGCCCTTGGAAGGAAATATGGAAGAAAATAAACAAACTGATTGGCCCTTGTGGAAAGGAGCCTTGGAGCTTGACTAGGCGGAGAGCCTTTGAGGGGCCTCACTCGGTGCGCGGATAGAAAAAGTACGCGGCGGAAGCTAGACACTCTGGCACGCGACCACAGACGCTAGCCCTTGTCGGATTGCATGTACACGATTACGAATTTTTGGTGTTATATCAGCTATAGTGATGAACGGATATCTCAATCTTCAATCATGTCTGGCCGAGGCAAAGGTGGTAAAGCGAAAGGCAAAGCCAAGTCACGATCTAGCCGTGCTGGTCTCCAATTTCCCGTTGGCCGAATTCATCGACATCTTCGCAAAGGAAACTACGCAGAGCGAATCGGCGCTGGTGCTCCAGTCTACTTGGCCGCGGTGATGGAATATCTCGCCGCTGAAGTGCTTGAGCTAGCAGGCAATGCGGCTCGCGATAACAAAAAGACAAGGATCAATCCTCGTCATTTGCAGCTTGCTATCCGCAACGACGAAGAACTTAACAAATTGCTTCAGGGCGTGACCATTGCCCAAGGCGGCGTATTGCCAAACATTCAGGCAATACTTCTACCGAAAAAGACCGGAGAGAAGAAGAAACACTAATCGTGTAAAAACTACAACCTTCATCCCAACAGCCCTCTCAAGGGCTACCACTTTGACGCTTAATTGGAATTTGTCTTAAGAGGTGCTGAGTATTATTTAGCATCATTGTGCAGACAGAATGTTCATATTTGAATTGGTAGCCCTTGAGAGGGCTGTTGGGATAAGTTATAAGACAGCTCTTTAACCGCCGAAGCCGTACAGCGTTCGTCCTTGCCGTTTAAGAGCATAGACAACGTCCATTGCGGTGACGGTCTTTCGCTTAGCGTGCTCACAATAGGTTACAGCATCGCGAATGACATTCTCGAGGAAGAGCTTGAGGACGCCACGAATTTCTTCGTAGATAAGACCTGAGATGCGTTTCACACCGCCACGCCTAGCGAGACGTCGAATTGCAGGCTTTGTAATACCTTGGATGTTGTCGCGCAGCACTTTGCGATGACGCTTGGCACCACCTTTCCCTAGTCCTTTGCCTCCTTTTCCACGTCCAGACATTTTTTCATAGTAGGCAATCAATCAATCAATCATGATTTGTTAACCGCCCTTTAACCATAGTTAGTTATTGCGAGCGGTGATGACAAGGGTTGAGTCTTGTCAAATGTTGTTAAATAATAGTACGTTATCTGAAACAATGACTTATATTTTATAAAACGAGTAACAGGTGTGGTGTTAGTAGTTTGGTAGTTTGGCAAGGACAAATGTTAGTTCATGCATAACATGCAATATATGGCATTATGAAGTATATGGCAATTTAAACAAGGTACTAACCGTGTGTGAGCCAGTAAAGCTGCTGGAGTGGCGGTGGATCTCGTGGTTAGATCTTGGTTTTACGATATTTGGATTTGACTTAGTATCAAATCTATTCAAGTCCTAAATATTGGAGATTTGTTTGAGTTCTGCTGTTGACTCTGGCTGGAAAATGTCGAACATGCTCTAGAAATTGCGTGATTATTTCCGTATTTTGGCTAGCTTTGGTTATATAATTGAGGCATAGGCTTTTGATTCTGTTGTCGATGGTGGCTATTGATACCCATTGGTAAAGCCATTCAGTGGGGGTGTAGGTGGGCGCCGATAAGGCAATCCGAATTGCTCCGTTTTGAATTGTTTGAAACTTTGACCGATGGGAATTTGCCATGCCGCAAAAAGCAATACACCCATATTCCATTAGTGGTCTGATAAATAACTTGTAGAAGTATAATATGTTATCGGCAGAACAACCCCAGTCGGTGCCTTTAAGGCATTTCAGAATATTACAACGTAAGGTCGCTCGCTTTTTTGTATCATCTATGTGTTGTTTAAACGTAACGTTGTGATCGAACGTAATACCTAGAAATTTAGCTGAGGCACACAGTTCAATTAGGCTGTCGTGGATGCGAATGCTAAGTTGTTGGCCTTTGTGTTGGTTCGCAAATGTAAGTTTGCTGCTAAAATGTATGATTTTGGTTTTGTTTGGATTAATTTTTATGTGCCATTTGTCACAGTATTGTACTAGTTTGTTTGTTTGTAGTTGTAGCAGTTTCTTGGCTTTAAAAATCTTTTCGTGTCTTGTCCAAATGGCTACGTCGTCTACAAATTGGCTTGATTTAACTTGAATAGTGTTTTGAAGTGGTGCATCATTCATAAACATGACATATAGTATTGGACTGACAACGCCTCCTTGAGGCATTCCGGCTGTTGGTGTAAATAAGTCTGAAACGGACTGGTTAACCTGAACATAATTTACTCTATTGTTTAAATAATTGCATATCCATTTGAGCTCATTATTGTATATAATATTATTGAATGATGTATGTATTTTAAACAGGAGACCTTGGTGCCAGACCGAGTCATACGCCTTCTCCATGTCCACAAAAAGAGCAAAACAGTGAGTTTTGTTGATTTTTGCTTTGGCTGCATCATAGGCCAAGCGACATAAATGATCATTCGTTGATCGATTTCGTCGACTGCCACTTTGCAGTGAATTTAGAATATTTGCGGCTTCGAGTCTGTGTTTGATTTTACTATTGATTATTCTTTCCATGACTTTGCCTAATATGGGTAGTAAGGTGATGGGTCTGTATGACGTAACAAGTTTGGGGTCTTTGCCTTGTTTAGGTATCATTATGATTTTTCCTTTTTTGAATATGTCTGGATGGAAGCCAATCGTGTAACACACTTGAAACAATTCCAAAATATGTTTTAATAGAGCATGTGGGGCATTGCGTAGTGCCAATATACGCATCCCGTCTTCACCTGGTGCCTTGTCTTTTGTGTTTTTGATTGCTTTTAAAAGTTCATTCATTGTTATGTTTTCGTTTTGTGGTGTTAGGTCGTATTTTGGTGAGAGTAGGGTGTTGTAATTATTGTGATACCATGATCTGATGTGTTCATAATTGTGTGTGTCGAAGGTTTGTGATTTTTGAAGCGCTATTGTTTTTTCCAAGTGGATTTTGAAGGCTTTAGCTATATCCATATCTGTTCGAATATATGTGGTTGTGGTGCCGGTGTCTTGTTTAAGGCAGATTGACTTATTTTCTTCTTGCTTTGCCTTAGAAATGCTTTTAAGTTTACTCCATGCTTGAGTTACACTGCATCTGTAGTCAATGGTGGATGTAAATTTTTTCCACGCCTCTGCTTTCTCGTCTTTTAGTTTTTCTTTAATCATTCGATTGAGTTGGTTTCGTCTGATTCTTAACGGTTCTGGTTCAAGGGCAGTTGGTAGTTTCCGTCTAATACGTTTCCTTTCACGAATTAGTTCACGTAGTTCATGGCTTATTTTAAGCTTTTGTTTGTTATTACTTGTCCTGGGGACAGCATTTAGTGTTGCATGTTTAATTGCTAATAGTATTATTTCGGCCCTTTTGTTTATGGTTCCTTGCCACAAGTGTGTTGGGGTGTTTTGAAGCATCATTTTTAGACTATTGGATGGTAAATAGTTGACAACAGTTACTTGATAAAGAAGCCAATTTGCTTTGGCATAGCATAATTTAAGGTTGTTAGGTGGTGGAGATCTGTCAATTCCGCAATTTAGTACAGTTACCAAGGTTTCGTGGTCCGAAGTGCCAATGGGACTCATAACTTCCGGAGCTTCCATGAATTGAGCGATGTTGCTGGTGGTTATTAACAAGTCTATAATTGATCCACTATGCGCGTTGTATCTGGTTGGTGTGAACCGATCATTTAATACTACTAGTGAATCATTGCTTATTATGTAGTCAGCGAATACTAGTCCGCGGCTGTTATGAATGCTGCTGTCGTCCCAAAGCCAGTGTTTGGCATTTATATCACCCGCAATGACTACACTATCAAACTGGGACAAACAGTGATCTATGATGCTGGTATCGACATAACTATGTTTCTTAGGTGGATGGTACAGACAGAGTATACATAACTTCTGTTTATTGTAGGTAATACAGCACGCAATAGATTCGGTGTCAGTGTCTGTTTCTGGTAGTGCGACTGGGGTGGCCATGAAGCACTTCCTGATGACAATGGCTACACCACCACCACGGTTGTTACGATCTTTACGCATCAGTTCATATTCAGTGGGAAACACAATATTGCTGTTGAGGTTCAGTCTTGTTTCATTTAGTAACATGCAGTCTACATTGTTGTCATCCATAAAGAACTTTAAATATTGGAGGTTGCTTCTTAAGGCTAGAATGTTGGACAGTGCAAACACGAATTTAGCCATCATGATTATATTTGGTACCAGAAATATGTCGGGTGCGCACCTGGTTTGTGATGTGCTCTTTGATGATATTCATCAGTTCACTGTCACAAGTAATGTTGTATCCTTGCTCAAGCGTTTCGGTAGAAATATCGGTTTTGAAGTGATAGCGTGACGCTTGGACAGTGATCTCAGCTAGATCACTTCGACTTGTGTTGCCAGAATTATCCACTACTTTTCCCACTACATCATAGACAAAGTGAACTATTTGCCGTATCAGTTGGTCATATATGGACTGTTGACTCTCCTTGACCCTCGCAACAGTTGCGTAGGTTTTGCTTTCTGTTTCCAGTTGCTTTTGGTATCTACTGAGCTTGGGTGGTACAGTTTTGGTTTTATTAATTAGATCGGATAGTTTACTTTTGTAGACAGGGCAACTCCTGGCCGAGCTCAGATGCTGTCCAGAACAGTTTACGCATTTTGGGACAGCTGTACACCTCAGGTTCTTATCATTAGCCACAGAGCACTCACTTGATCCGCAATTAACACACTGTGGCTTATAGTTGCAATTTTTAGCGATATGGCCAAATTGTTGACATTTGAAGCAACGCAGTGGTTGCAAGCCCATATCCTTGGGCAATTCACAGCGGATCCTATTATACCCAAGCTTAACACCGTGCTGGAGCATTGATTGTTGCTCTTTGGCACTAGCAACTTGTATTTCTACTAGTGGCAGTAACACTGTGGTATCATTATCGAATTTCTTAAAACGCCTTATTTTGGCTATACTGTTGATATTATTGACCTGTAGTTCACTCCGTATTTCATCCTCGGTGATACTGGTGTCAACACCACGGGCGACAACTGAGTACAATTTGGGTCTAGATGGGGTATAGTCGCCCGATGGTGTGATCTCTAGATTTTCAGCGATTTGTGATGGAAGTTTATTCCGCACTGATATAATGTCCCGAGAGTCAACATGACGCATGGGTTGTAATTCAAATACTCCGGTTTTCAAGCGGTTGATGTATCTAACCTGTAGGTTTGGTAGAACAGACTTTAGTTCGTTGCCTACTGAAATAGGGTTCCAACGAGTGAAACCTTTTCCCTTGGTGTGCTTTCCCTTTAGAGACTTCAAAATGTTGCATCGAATAGTAGCCCTTCTCGTAATCTTGGTGATATGGTGCTTAAAAGTGGCATTGTGATCAAAAGTTATGCCCAAAAATTCCGCGCTGGGAACCAATGGTATGGCGACATTATGAATTTGAAGACCTAGCTGGTACCCTTTAAATGTATTCGTGTGTCGTGAATTTGAGCTGAAATGGAGAATTTTCGTTTTGTTCGGGTTTATTTTCACTCTCCATGTTTCGCAATATTTAAGTAGTTGATTGACTCTAGTTTGCAATAGTTTCCTGGCTGTGAGGATTTGCTGGTGCCTTGTCCATATAGCAATATCGTCAACGAATTGACTGGATTTAGTAGTAGGGTTGTTGATCAGTGGGGCGTCATTCATGTAAATAGTGTATAGGAGAGGACTAATTACACCTCCCTGCGGCATTCCGGCAGTTGGTGTGAAAGCATCGGATTTGGTTCCATTCACTTGTACATAGCACATTCTGTTGAGCAGATAGTTGTTTATCCATCGTAATTCGTTGTTGCAGATTGTATTCTGGAATTGTGTGTATATCTTATATAGAAGACCCTGATGCCAAACAGAATCATACGCCTTCTCCATGTCTAAGAAGATCGCGAAGCAGTGGAGCCTGTTGATTTTGGCCTTAACAGCGTCATATGATAGCCGGATTAAGTGATCATTAACAGACCTGTGTCGCCGACTGCCACTCTGTGATGCATTGAGAACATTTGCTTCTTCCAATCTGGTACGTATTCTTTTGTTTATAATTCTTTCGAGCACTTTTCCGGTGATTGGAAGCAGTGTTATCGGCCGGTATGATGTTATTAGATGAGGGTCTTTATTGGCTTTTGGTATCATTACGATCTTTCCAATTTTATACACGTCAGGATGTATCCCCAAGTTGTAGCAAATTTGGAATAGTTCAAGGAGACATTCTAGGAATGCTTGAGGTGCCTTGCGCAAAGCAGATATCCTTATTCCGTCATCTCCTGGGGCCTTATCCTTTGTGGCATGAATGGCAGAAATCAATTCATCCATTTGTATATCATTGCTAGTTATTGGCAGTGATGTCTTCAGCGCGAGAATTGAATTATGTTGAGTATTGTACCAATTCATGATTCGGCTGTAGTTATTATTGTCGAAAAATTCAGATTGCTGAATAACGAATGTATTCGCTAGGTGTCTTTTAAAGGCAGTTGATATTTCAGTGTCGGTTCGTAAATATGATTTATTATTGGTGTTTGCATTACGGATGTTCTGGGCACTATTCTGTTCAAGTAATATAGTAGATTTATTTTCTTCTTGTCGGGCATTGGCTATGCTCCTAAGTTTTCGCCATGCTTTGGTTAGGTTGTCACGATGATTGATGGATGCCGTAAAACTTCTCCACGAAGCTGCTTTTTCCTCTGAAAGCTTTGCACTTATATTTCGATTCAATTGGTTGCGTCGAGCTCTCAATACTTGGAGACAGTTTGAACTTTGTAGCTGTCGTCTAATTCTTTTTCGTTCGTTTATCATAGCCCTGAGTTCTTTGCTAATAGTGAACTTTTTGTGAATATGGCGTTTATTAGGAGCAGAGTTTGTTATTGCGTGTTGTATAATTAAATTTAATAGCGCCGCTCTAGTATTGATGCTCTCGTGCCATTGTTCTGGAGCTGTACTGTTTAGTAATGATTTTAGGCTTATCTGTGGAAGATTGTTGACTATTGAGATTTGGTATTGAAGCCAGTCCACTTTAGTGTAGCATGGTCCATTCAAGGGTGTTAATTTGGTTTGATCCACGGCACAGTTCAGTTTGCATACCAGGGTTTCGTGATCAGACGAGCCAATAGGGCTGCAGACTTCCGGGGGTTCGATACTTGGGACTATATTGTTAGTAGCTAAGAGCAGATCAATTATAGTTCCTCCATTGTTTTTGTATCTCGTCGGCGTATACCTGTCGTTAATGATTACTAATTTGTCATTGTTGACAACATAATCGGCTAGATGTTTGCCCTTCTCGTTACCCAGGTTCGTGATGCTGTCATCCCACAACCAGTGTTTCGCATTCATATCCCCTCCGATTATAACACTTTCGTAATTGTGTAAGCAGTAGTCTATTATGTTGGTGTCTACATAATTGTTGTTTGGTTTAGGTGGGTGATACACATTAAGTAAGCAAATCCTTTGTTTGTTGTGTGTAATACAGCAGGCAACGGCTTCTGTAGCACTAGTTGGAGATGGCAAGTCGACCGGTATGGGTTTGAAGCATTTCTTAATAATTATGGCGACTCCGCCACCTCTGTTGTTTCGGTCGTTACGAATCATTTCGAATTCACTAGGGAATTTAACGTAGCTTTTGTAGCTTAACCGAGTTTCATTTAACATCATGCAGTCTATATTATTGTCCGTAACGAAAAACTTTAATGGTTGTAAGTTTGGCTTTAAAGCCAGGATGTTGGATAGGGCTATTATGAAACTAATCATTGTTATTCCTGCCACTAAGCTGTCTGGTTCTAACTTGATTTGTAATGTGCTCTCGGATGATATCCATGAGTGCAGTGTCGCTTGTGATAGTGCATCCCTGTGAAAGTGATTCGGTTGTGATATCAGTTCTGAAATGGTAGCGTGCCGCTTGAATGGTTATGTCACCCAGGACATCTTTGGATGTATCAGTAGTCTTGCTTACTACATCATATACAAAATGCACGATCTGCTGTACTAGTTGGTCGTACGTTGATTGTTGGCTGGCCTTAACATTGGCAACGGTTGCATAGGTTTTTTGCTCAGTGATAATTTGTTTTGCAGAATTGTTTTGGTGTGGCGGTTTTGATTTGGTTTTTTCGATCAGTTCTGCTAATTTGGACTTGTAAGCTGGGCAGCTTTTTGCCAGGCTAGGATGTTGGCCCTTGCAATTGACACATAGTGGGGTTTGTGTACATCTGATGTTCCTATTCTTGGCTGCCTCGCAATCAGTTTTACCACAGTTAACACACTTAGGATCGACTGTACACTGTTTGGCAATATGACCGAAGCATTGGCATCTGAAGCAGCGAACTGGTTGTAGTCCCATATCTTTGGGCATTTCGCATCGGACTTTATTGTACCCTAATCTTATGCCGTAGTTGAGCATTAATTGTTGATCACGTGCGCTGGCTACTTGGATTTCAACCAAGGGCAAAACTGTTGTTGTGTTGTTGCTGAATTTTTTGAATCGCCTTACATTGGTAATGCTGCTAATGTTGTTGCTGATTAACTCGCTGCGGATTTCTTCTTCGCTTATAGCGGTGTCAACTCCTCTCGCGATGACTATGTACTGTTTTGGTTTAGGTGGTGAATAATCGCTCGGTGGGATAATGCTTAAGTGTTCAGCCAGATGCGCAGGAAGTTTATTGCGGATTGTGATGATGTCGCGTGAGTCTACGTGTCTCGCCGGTTGAATTAAGAATTTGCCGGTTTCCACCCGATTGATGTACCTTATTTGGAGATTTGGAAGAATCGATCTGAGTGCGTTACCGACGGATACCGGATTCCAGCGAATGAAACCTTTACCACTAGTGTGCTTACCATCTGTTTTGGTTTTTATGGTGACCTTTAAAGGTAGGCTTCTAGTCGCATTTTGGTCGTTGTTTTCCCCGTTGTCTGGTTTTTGTTTATCGTTGTCGTTTCTCGATACCTTATTTGGCTGCTTGTCATTTGTTGGTGTTATGTTTTGAGCTCTCTTACGCTTGCGCTTAACCGTGTTCCAATTTGGCTCATCGTTTTGGCTGATAAATGACTCCATTCCGTCGTCATCGGATGTTTCGGAGTACGAGTCATCGGATTTAATTGATACCGAATCCCGATTGTCTGTTATGCGTTTGCGCTGCTTTATCTTGCTGTACATTTCCTGCGCGTTATTGGGATAGCTGCTCGGATTTGCAGGTGTGTTAATTGAATAGTCGTCCAGAGCTATTGGCTTATTGGTGAACGTTCTGCATTTTGCGGATTTTTTGTGACCCCTGTGCTTTCTACTACTGTTTGGTCGATCAGATTCATTGTTCGAGTGTTCCGACATAATTTCTCGTTGTCTTAGGGCTTTCTGGTGCCGAGTCCCAAAAGAAGATATAGACTTACTAGTTTTGTTCGTAGTCCCTTTACCGGTTCCAAGATCAGATTCAGATTTTCCCGCTCCATCCGTGATTCCATTTCCGTGTCCGTTAAGGCGTTCCAGCTCCTTAGAGGCCATATCCGGGGGTTTCTTTCTCAGCAATGCGTAACCGTCCAGATGACACGGCGCAGTCGGCTCGGTCATGGAGGTAATTATTCGCGCGCTGAGAAAGAAACCCGAAAAGATCGCAAAAATGAAAACCGGTTTGAGCATAAAAGATAAAATGTTTGAAAAACAAGTTTGGCGCTTCTTGGTACGTACCCCAAGTGGTCAAAATCCCATAGTAGGCAAATTCATATATGCATTTACTTCACCAATACCTAAACCGAAATAGACTTATGATTTCGGTTTTGGTCTTGCATCCTACATTGTAGATACCTAAACCTAGTTAGACTTATGTAAGCTACCTCGGTCTTGAATCTAACATTGTAAATACCTAAACCTAGTTAGACTTATGTAAGCTACTTCGGTCTTGCATCTAACATTGTAAATACCTAAACCTAGTTAGACTTATGTAAGCTACTTCGGTCTTGCATCTAACATTGTAAATACCTAAACCTAGTTAGACTTATGTAAGCTACTTCGGTCTTGCATCTAACATTGTAAATACCTAAACCTAGTTAGACTTATGTAAGCTACTTCGGTCTTGCATACTACATTGCAAATACCTAAACCTAGTTAGACTTATGTAAGCTACCTCGGTCTTGCATCTAACATTGTAAATACCTAAACCTAGTTAGACTTGTGTAAGCTACTTCGGTCTTGCATCTAACATTGTAAATACCTAAACCTAGATAGACTTATGTAAGCTGTTTTGGTTTTGGTTTACAAGATGTAGATACACACCACACTAGTTCTTAATTATAAAAAATGGCAAGAACAAAGCAAACAGCGCGAAAGTCGACTGGTGGTAAAGCACCGAGAAAACAGTTGGCAACCAAAGCAGCACGGAAGAGCGCCCCCGCGACTGGTGGAGTGAAGAAGCCCCATCGCTACCGACCTGGGACAGTCGCACTTCGTGAAATCCGACGATACCAGAAATCGACGGAACTCCTTATTAGGAAATTGCCATTCCAGCGTTTGGTTCGCGAAATCGCTCAAGACTTCAAAACAGACCTTCGATTCCAGTCGTCTGCGGTTATGGCTCTACAGGAAGCCAGCGAAGCTTATTTAGTCGGGCTATTCGAAGACACAAACTTGTGCGCCATTCATGCCAAGCGTGTGACGATAATGCCAAAGGATATCCAGTTGGCTCGACGCATCCGAGGAGAAAGAGCTTAAGCTGCTCGCTCACGCAGCAATATCCCAACAGCCCTCTCAAGGGCTACTACTTATACTAACGCATAGAACTTGAAGAGTATTCAAAATATTTTCATCGCGAATAGTAGCCCTTGAGAGGGCTGTTGGGATATATTTGAGCCTTTTACTGTCTACTTGGAGCTGGTGTATTTTGTAACAGCCTTTGTGCCTTCTGATACAGCATGTTTTGCCAGTTCTCCGGGCAGTAGTAATCGTACCGCGGTTTGAATTTCACGGGACGTGATTGTCGATCGTTTGTTGTAGTGCGCAAGTCTTGAAGCTTCCGCAGCAATCCTTTCGAAAATATCATTGACGAAGGAGTTCATGATGGACATTGCTTTGCTGCTGATGCCCGTATCAGGATGAACTTGCTTCAGTACTTTGTAGATGTAACTGGAGTAGGTTTCCTTGCGCTTCTTACGTTTCTTCTTGTCCCCGACACGAGGCGCAGACTTCTTTCCGGCCTTCTTGGCAGCTTTAGCGGATACTTTAGGAGGCATTGCTGAAGTGTGCCTCAAAGGAAGGAAGGAAGGAAAAGGGGTTAGCGCGCTTTAACTGCTTTTGCAGTTATTTCGCACGCGTGCCGACTTGGTTCTCTTGTCGCCTGCAATGCCTTCGATATAAGTCACACTGACTGGTAGATTGTGGGTTTAAGCCGGATTCTTACTATAATTGTATTAACTCTGAAAAGTAAAGTACGATTAATATAACGTCATAGTGAATATATAATTTTTCTAACCATTATAAATTGTAAAAGTGTAGCATGCATCTTACCTTGGTTGAACGCGTTACTCCATTCCTAAAAATTGTAAGTTAGTTTTTACATGCTCATTCTCTGGCGCAGGTTGATTTTGGGCCGTATAAATAGTATCTAGTACGCATGCAATGTTTCTGTTTCTCGCCTTATCTATGAACTTTTTGCTTAATTGTTCTTGCCTTCGGATAAGGTTATCAATAGGAATCATCTCCGTTAACCAGTCGTTAGGTGTATACCAGGGAGCTCTTAATGCTATTCGGAGCGCACTATTCTGAACCGTTTGAAGGTTAGTTTGGTGGCATTGCGCCATACCACAATAGGCGATTGCTCCGTACTCCAACACTGGTCTTATATATTGCTTATAAAACTGCATTATCACGTCTGGCGAGCATCCCCAATCTGTGCCAGCAAGACTCTTTAGAATATTTAACCTAAGTCTCGCTCTGTTTTTAATATCTTCGGTGTGTTGTTTGAAGGTTGCACCATTATCAAATGTTACTCCTAAGAATTTAGCATTGTTAGATACTCCGACCAGGTCATTATAAATTTTGATTTGTAACGGCATTCCATTGACTGTTGTGCGATTTGCTTTACGGGCGCTGAAATACAATAATTTGGTTTTGCTGGGATTTATTTTGATACGCCACTTTGCGCAATACTGTGTTAATGAGTTTACCTCTCTTTGAAGGAAACGTTTGGCAGCAGTAGCGCTCCAGTGGGTTGCCCAGATTGCTATGTCGTCTACAAATTGGCTGCTCTTTGTTGAATGGGTGTTGCATAGCGGGGCATCATTAGTATACATTAAATACAGTAGTGGACTTATGACTCCGCCTTGGGGGACCCCTGCTGTGGGAGTGAAGTTTGAAGAGTATGTACCGTTAATGCAGACATAAGATACCCTCTTAGTTAAGAAACTGGCGATCCATTTTAACTCGTGGGCGTAAATATTGTTGCGATATTGCACATATATCTTAACTAGGAGCCCCTGATGCCACACGGTATCATAAGCCTTCTCCATATCTGCAAACATGGCCAAACAATGATTGTTTGTAATACGGGCCTTAACTGCGTCATAGGATAATCTCATTAAATGATCGTTCACTGACCTATTCTGTCGGCATCCACTTTGGACTTTGTTAAGAATTGTTGTTTGTTCCAGTCTGCTTTTGATCCTTTTGCTAACCATCCGTTCCAAAATCTTCCCGAAGATTGGCAGCAGTGTTATTGGTCGATAGGAGCTGGCTAAATATGGGTTTTTGCCTGCTTTTGGAATCATAATAACTTTGCCTTCTTTCCACGTGGTCGGATGATAGCCGATTAGATAACATATTTGGTATAATTCAAGTAATACTTGTTTAAAAGCGGGTGGTGTTTTCCTGATAACGCTTATTCTGATATTATCATGTCCTGGTGCTTTGTCTTTGGTGTTTTTAATGGCTGTATTTAGTTCCTGTATATTGATGAGCTCCGTATTAGTGTGCAGCACATTTGACGGGGCAAGTATGTTATCTCTTGCCTGCTCATACCAGTTATTAACTTGATGTTTAGTTTCTTCGCAAAAATGTGTTGATTCTTGAGGCCTTAGGACACTTTCTAAGTGGTTCCTAAATTCTGTAGCTACCTGAATGTCAGTTCTTAAATATGTTCCATTGTTACCTTGTTTTAGCACTGTTGATTTGTTCTCTTCTTGACGGGCTTTGCTTATAATTCTGAGTTTCTTCCAAGCATATGCTGAGTTCTGTCTGGGATCAATCGTTTTCACAAAATTTTGCCAGGCTTTAGCTTTTTCTTCTCGTAGTTTGTTTTTAATCTCACGATTTAATTGGTTCCTCCTAGCTTTAATAACTGTACTTTTGTTTTGTTGTAGTATTTTGCGGACTCTTTTTCTTTCGCGTATCAACTTTCTTAACTCATTACTAATTCGGAACTTGTTGTGTTTAGGATTACTTCTTGGTATTGCTTCACTTATTGCGTATTTAACTATTAATTCCAGTAATTTAGCACGTTTATCTAATATATTAGACCAATTTTTACTTTCTGACTGCTGTAATACCTCTTTAATACTATTGCGAGGTAGGTGTGAGTTAACAATGGTCTGGAACAATAACCAATTTGCTTTCTTATAGTTTAGAATTTCACGGGTTATTATGGGCGAGTTATCTACTGTTTTATTCAAATGAGTTATTAAGGTTTCATGATCAGACGAGCCTATTGGGCTGACTACTTCGGGTGTTGCCATGAATGGTACTAAGTCGCTTGTTGTCATTATAAGGTCTATTATCGAAAAACTATGTAAGTTATACCTAGTGGGCAAGTATCGATCGTTAAGTATCACCAGATTCCTATCGTTGACGTATTCAGCTATGTCGTTGCCTGATCTGTTGTTGACTTGACATTGGTCGTCCCATAGCCAATGTTTGGCGTTGAGGTCGCCTCCGATTATGACACTGTTATAGTTTTCTAAACAGAAATCCAGGATGCTGGTGTCGATTTCTCCGCGGCTTGGTGGATGGTAAATACTAAGTAGACATAGGGTTTTATTATCATATGTAATACTGCAGGCTACCGCTTCTGTATTACCATTGGTATTAGGTAGTTGTACTGGTATGGCTTTATATTTTTTACTAATTATAATTGCAACGCCTCCGCCTCGGGCGTTTCTATCTTTACGTATCACTTCATAATTACTTGGGAATTGTATTCTGGTTGTTGGATTGATCCTGGTTTCGTTAAGAAGCATACAGTCCACGGATTGTTCCTCCATAAATAATTTAAGACACTGGTTATTAGTTCTTAACGCTAAAATGTTGGATAATGCTATGAAAAATTTAGCCATTATTATTGTTATTAGCAGCTGTACGTGGACGGACACTTTTGGTGATGTGTCCCATTATTGCATCCATTAATTCGCTGTCATTGGTGATAATATGGCTTCTAGTCAATGATTCGCCTGTTACTTCTGTTCGGAAGTGGTACTTACTTGCTTGAATTACGATGTCTGTTATATCAGCCGTATTGCCATTATTATAACTTTCTTTTGTGGCTTTTGTAACGACATCATGCACGAAATGTATTATTTGCCTGACTAATGTGTCATAGCTTGACTGTTGAGTGTCCTTAAGTTTTGCCACCGTGGCATAAGTGTTTTGCTCTTTTGTGATCTGTTTTTGCTGTTCCGTAGGTGGTAGGTTTTTAACTTTGTCAACCAATTCCTTTTCTTTTTCTTGGAACTTAGAATATTTTCTGGACATGCTAGGATGTTTGCCGTTACAGTTGACACACAGGGCTTCAGCAGTGCATCGTTGACTTCTATTGGTTGCTGCGGCGCAAGTTTCGCTGCTGCAGATAACACATCGAGCACTGTTGTGACACACCCTTGCAATGTGGCCAAACTGCTGACAACGGTAGCATCTTACTGGTTCGATCCCGAGACTTTTAGGTGGTTCACTTTTCGACCCCTATTTTGTACCCTAATTTTTTTAATCCGAATTTAGCATTTGTTGTGCTTCTCTACCGTTGGTTACCTTGATTTCTACTAGTGGAAGATTTTGCTCGTTATTATTAATGCGTTTTTTAAAACGCCTGATATCTAGTTATGCTAGTAATGTTATCTTGCTTCAGTTCTTCGTTTATCTCATTATCGCTAATATCCACATCTACTCCTCGTACGATGATAGTATGTACCTTTGGTCTTAGAGGAACGAATCTTTCTGGGCATACGATCGCCAAATGTTCCGTAAGATAATCCGGCAATTTGTTTCTGATCAAATACGATGTCCCTGGCATCAATGTGTCGAGCTGGATGTATTTCGTAGGCACCATTTCCAAGACTACGGATGGATTTTACTTGTAGATGAGGCAATATAGCTTTCAGCTCACGCCCGATGGTGATCGAGTTCCA
>JASANE010014376.1:0-14793 GCA_030248225.1 Trileptium ribeirensis
AATAATAAACGAATACTAAATTATGCCGTTGAAAAGGAAAAACGGGGCTGCCATCAAAGCGGCTGATGGCGTCTTAAAGGAAAGATCCGTTGCTCTGAACATCGCTTTCTCCTAGAAAAAGGTGCGTGTCGAGGCCGTCAGCGTTGCAAAAACAAAAATATCAATGGCTACAAAGCAACTGAGGACATTGCCACAAGAACTTACAAATCTAAGGAAGGAGAAGCTTCAATTAGTGAAGAAAAAGAACTAAATGTATGACCTAGATTTTTTGATAAGATGTCCTATTTTTTCTGAGTCGAGACCGAGCATTGACTACGACAAGCTTTGCTCTTTACAGAACATCAAATGAAGATGTGTATCCAGCTGTTGGATTATTTTCATCGAAAGAGTGACAGTAGTTATGACTATTACAGCGCAATAACAATTACAAATAATGACGGTCATGTTTGGTATTGACTACACACATTTTTTGTGTATATTTCTTCATCGTAGCTTTCCATTCGATGCATTATAATCGGGTCTCTCTGAAGTTCGAGCACTGTGGATTACTAAGCGCTGTTAAATTGCTTACTCTGTAGCAAATATCACGGCGCTAAAATTTGTGCAGCAGGTGCCAAATCTATGACATGATGTATTTGGCTATAAATAGATCAGTCAGATGATCGATTAAAGAGTAATTTATTCCGGATGACAAATCATCAATGCTCAGCGGCGCGTGTTCAAATGCATATTTGTCAATTGTATGTGGCGTACGCTTGCGGCTTGTTGACTTTCAATGCCCACGTCGGTAACAAAGTGTTAGTGTTAATTAGTTATGTGGGGTTAGTTTAGGATTATTACTAAAAGATATTTAGAATCACACACGCTTTAATCTCATAAACGGTAATGTTTTAGAAAGTATTAGATCTACGAATATAATATCTGTAAAAACTTTTTCAGCACTTGTTAAAAATTGATTTGCATATGGTTTTGCACGACGTACAAAAAAGCTAAAGTGCAGGCGACAGCCAGGCTGTACTATATCTAGCGTTGGCCGACGGTTGCTTTGTGTTCTAGCAGTAAAAAGCGACCCGTATCAGTGTAATACTTAATAATAAAGATGTGATATATATACTATAATATGAAAGTATGATACTAAGCGGTACAAGATCTTTGCATGTTGGTTATAGACGATTATATATATAATAGTACTGTGCTTTAATGTTGTGGCTATAAAGCATTAAACGTATAGACAACAAGCCGGACGATCGATCAGTTTTGCGACTAGAAGCAGAAAACTATAACGTCCGGCCAATGGATTGGCCATAGCTAAGGAACAGAAAATTGTTACCGGCCGACAGCTTTCATAGAAGTTGGCAAACAGCAATGTCAATTCTGCTTTTAGTAATATATCTAAGTGTATAAGTTAATGTCTTAATCTCTATCTACGTTACAATTTCTTATTGCTACCTATATTACACACTTGTTGTTACTATGTATACTACACGCTGCATGATCCAGAAGTTGTTGAGTGGTGGGTGGTTGGGGGCTCTAACATTAAGTTATAGTTTATCAACTAATCTTTCAAACATTTTTTATTTTTTTATTTTTCTGGATCTGCTAGTGATACTACTACATATATGTATACATACTATCGCATGTGTTGACGTATGTAAATTATATATTGGCAGCAACGAATGTTGAAACATGGAAATCCAAGGTAGCTCAGCAGAACTAGTGAATCAAACTAGCCAATGAAATCAGGACCTATTGACAGATTTGTTATTCTATGCCCATAAGCCATTGGAATTGTTTGACCGTGGAGCAGACAGCATATGATCTCGATCGAAGACTTTACTCAGAGTAAGTAAGATTTTCCAGAAGAATGTCTGTGGTTGAATCATATCCTTGTGTATTGATTTCAGTATCGTACAGACGACCTGCGTTTAGACATCCGCCGTAAATTTGAGCTTTGTCTCCTAGTCCGGAAAATACAGTTAGAAGTTTGATTTGAAAGCATTTTACTATTGGCGATACGGAAGTAAATACTGAATATAGCCCTAAATCTCGTTAGAAGCAAAATATACCAGCTGTGAAACTGAGATGTTGCACCCACGTGCAATAATATCATCACCCGGATTGGGAGCTCTCCAAAACGAGCCAAATTACTGATGCTGTAAGCATCGAAAATGGATTCTGTTGTGCTGAGATTGAACGATTTGGATATTGCGCTGTGATGTTGGGACCGATTGACAGCAGTGACCGTGTTTGAGTAAGTGACCAAGCCAACGCTCTCCTGCCTCAATTTGTGACTATCAAAGCGGCAGTTTGTCGTGTCTGTTATCACCTATAAGTGCTTGGACACAATAGCAGTTAGTACCAATCACAACGTGCTTTTAGATGTCACATCATTGAATGCGACTACCGGCTAGAACAGGTGCCATGATCATCACCTGGAAGTGTTGGTATGTTTAGAGATGCTCAGCCCTACTCCATACGAAATGCCAAGAAATGCCTCGATGACAAGTGGTTGATAAAAGCTGAACGCTGGCGCAGTAACCGGCACACGAGCTTGTGGGCGACAAACCACGATAAAAATCCGACTTCCCTTTGCGTTAGTGGAGGATGGTGGGTTAAAAACTACGATAAAAAGTGTCGTCGGATGATGGGCGACTAAACCGGCTCCCTCAACACGGGAGGACATGTTGTGCCCAGAAAGGACGAAAAGCAACACCTGTCGAATCGCAGATGAGCTACCAGCTAACCAACGGCCACCATAACCTGGAGACGAGATGGACGCCGCCAGTTTTATAAGTCCACAAACCGTCTAACCAACATGAGCAGCAACTCTACTACTCATATACCGAATCGGTCGAGGCCCGGGTCTACAGCGACCGCGCTGTCTACTATTGGTCAACAGGGTAGCAGTGACAAGTTGGATACTGTTAAACAACAACAAGTGAAAATCGCAACGACTGTATGTACCATCGGAACTTGGAATGTAAGAACGCAATCAAGCGACAGGAAGCTTAACATACTCGCCACCGTACAAGACAATTACAGGTGGAACATGGTGGGCCTAGCAGAAGCAACAAGAACGCAAATCGGTGTAGCAATTTCTGATAAGGGCCATAAGCTATGGTACAGAGGGGAAGAGGTAAATCACCAGTATGGTGTCGGATTCTTTGTTCATAACGCCTTCATCGAGTGGGTTTTGCGTTGCGAACCAGTATCGAGCAGAATCATTTCTATCCGGATCAACGTTCCCCTTGCAAAATGACTATCATTCAAGTGTACACACCGACCACCGACCACCTCGATGAGGAGATAGATCAGTTCTACGAGAAGCTGGAAAAAGCCATGAGGAAGGTACAGAAGAACGATATAGTTTATGTGATGGGAGGCTGGAACGCAAAGGTTGGTGTCGATGTCAATGACAACTAGGCAGAAACAGTAGGCAAGCTTGGCTTTGGACATACGAATGAGAGAGAGCTTCGTTTACTAGAGTTTGCGGGCATCAACGAGCTACTCCTGAGTAACACCTTATTCAATCATAAGATGTCGCGACTATGGACCTGGATTTCACCCGACAGCTGTACAATGAACCAGACTGACTTCATCATGGTGCAGTTGAAGTTCCAATCTAGCATCCTCTTGCAGTCCGTCCGCTCATTTCCTGGACCTGATGTCCGTAATGCCCACCAACTTGTGAAGATGAGCATGAAGTTGAAGCTTCGGCGGAACAAGGTACAGAAGTCGGCGGATTCGATCTTGAGAAGCTGAAAGCCTTCAATGTGAGGATAGGGGCTAGTTTCGAGCCGCTCCTACAACTGAACGATCTGCAAGAAACGACAGAAAGATAGACGGTATCCGTGAACCAGCCATAGAAGTGTTGGGCAAAAAACGAAAGATAATGAAACCCTGGTGTAATGGCGAACTGGCAAAGAAGTGTGAAGATAGAAGAAAGCTGAAGGCGAAGAAAAATCTGAATGAAGAGAACAAGAAAGCCTACAAGGAGGCGGACAACAACGTGAAAGTGGGGATCAGGAGAGCCAACGAGGAGTGTATTCAAGGACGTTGCGACGAAAAACTGGATGGCTTTGAAAGAAACGTGACCAGCAAGCCCATTCGAAAGCATCAGGAATCATATATCAAAGCGCGCTGTGAAGGTCCCTACCATCACGGACAAGGATAGGAATGCATTGACAGCGAAAGAAGATATTGGGAAAAGATGTACAGAATATGCTAAAGACTTATACAACTACAAAATCAATACCAGTGGAGACGTCTTGGAATCCCTGAACAAGAGTGTTGGTAGCGCAGGGGAAGATCTGGAACCGGAGATCCTCAAGAGTCAGGTAAAAGAAGCGATACGTTCTATAAAGTACGCCAAATCACCGGGAGTCGGTAACATAACATCAAAACTGCTCAAAACCAGTGAAGATGCCATCAAGATGCTCTACGCAATATGCGACAGGATATGGAGTGCAGGAAACTGGACGTCCCAATGGACAAAGCCTGTAATTGTACCGCTGCCAAAGAAACTCGACCTGCAAAACTGCAGCAACTACCGTACTATCTGCCTCATTAGCCGTCCCAGCAAGGTTATGTTACGAATCCTTTTAAACAGGGTGAAGCCACAGGTGGAAGAAGCCCTGTCCGAAGACCAAGCCATCGATTTCAAGAATGTATTTGACAGGGTTTTGCATGAAGTTTGCAGTTGACGATGAAGAAGCAAAACATACATCTCAACTTGATTCGCACCATTGTGTCTTTATTCGCTGATACATTCTG
The DNA here is from genome assembly GCA_030248225.1 of Trileptium ribeirensis. Taxonomy (NCBI): domain Eukaryota; kingdom Metazoa; phylum Nematoda; class Enoplea; order Enoplida; family Thoracostomopsidae; genus Trileptium; species Trileptium ribeirensis. The sequence goes on from JASANE010014376.1 coordinate 4,774, forward strand.
CGGCGTTGTGACGGACAATTGGCTCGGCGAATGGCTGCGGGCAAATGTTGGGGTACGGCAGGGGTGGCTACTCTTCCAGTGCTTCTTTAATCTCTACTTACAAGAAATAATATTCAGAGCCCTGGCTAACTTCGACGGAACGGTCTCTGTCGGAGTGAGGACCATTAGTAATCGACTCTTCGCAGACGACAGGGATCTTGGCTGGAAGTATGACGAAACTAGCTGACCTGATCAAGCGGCTGGACAGAATAGCCTCAGCTTTCGGTATGGAAATAAATGCAGAGAAGGGTAATATTCTCACGACCTCTCGCACTATCAGCGATTCAGACAGCGCAACAGGCGGCGAAACAAAACTGAATAAGTGGAAGAATTTAAATACTTGGATCTTACATAAGTAAAGACGCAACATTAGTACGAGAGGTCAAGACCCGTATCGCTATTACCACTCAAAACTTAGCTAACTCAAAAGGATCTGGAGAAGCAACACCATCCGCATGAAGGTCAAAGTCAACATCCTGAGAGCGATTGTAACATCGTCCGCTTTGTACTGTTGCGAAGGGTGGATGCTGACGCAGAATCTGGAAAACCGCGTCGCCGATTCAATATGCGATGTTTTAGAAGACTCCTATGCGTCCCTTATACCTCCCATGTCACGAATGTACAAGTACGGCAACGAATAACATCTACGATCGGCCGTCACGAACTGCTCGTAGAGACAGTAAGAAGAAGGAAGCTTCACTGGTTTGGCCATTAGGCCATTGGCGCGACAGCATCACACAGTCAGTCACTCGGTGCTAAAAGACCTGGTCGAAGACAGTAGACCCAGAGGAGGGCCAAAGACGAATTGGATCAGCAATATAACCTCTTGGATGTGCAGGAACGGTGACCACTGTATCAGGACAACGAAGAGCAGAACGGGATGGCGAAATGTAGTTCACGGACGGAAGACGCCCCTACGGTCGTAACCGACGACTATGGGTTGTTAATGATGATGCTGATGATCACTGAATGTTTCAACTGAGCGCTGATTCGCGATGGCACTCAATTTTCAATCATGATAGGTAGCAATCTGTTGTTCAATTATTTTATATTTAACATGATGCCGACAGTCTTAAGTATATGATCGGACGACACGATTTGAGCAACCAGTAATCAATATTAAGCAAACCAAGTTGCTGGATTAACTTTTGACGCGATTGTGCCATATTCCTGAAAACGTAAAATTCACATATGTGACAAACGTTACGCATCATTGAGCAATAAAATTATTTGACAAACAATCAAACATAGAAATACGTTTGTCTCCAAACTTAACTTACAGAACGCGATGAAGATGAGTAACACTCACCACATGTTAACCGGCTTATAAAGGTGTAATGTGGTGAACCGATTTGCGTATTCAAATGGTTTCAGTTTACTACAGTATAAGCCATACTATGAATTAAATAGTTTTCTGTGTATAGTTCCTCGGTTTGTTTTAACACCCAATGTAACGAATACACTAGTGGCATCAAAGATACAACCACGGTAGATATCATGGTATTCTTTGTATGTTTTCCACTGCTGATTACAGGCATCTTGCATTGTTCAATTTAGAAAATGTACAAAAATTATAAACAGTACAGTGAAGATTGTAAAAATTTGTTTAATATATCATTTAAAACATATTGTTCATACATGAAGTGTGTATGTATAATAGTCGCTAATTCAAGCGTTGTTGCGTTTTCAGCAAGTCAGTGGTAAAGACCAAAGCGCGTACACAATTTTGAAAGTATATTCTTAATGCATATGAGGATCACCTAAAATCGGCTTAATGAGGATGTGTACAATTTTTTAAGAACGACTTAGCTCCTTGTGACCTTTGACAATGACCTTTGTGAGCCGTCAATGGGTGCTGCTATGTGAATTTGTTAATTCGACACTCCTAACAGGACCACCATGTGCAGGTGCACATTTCTGTACATGGGCAGAAATGTGAAAACTGCTGTTTTCGGCTAATTAACTTTTCGGGATAGCATCAGCGAAAGCAGTATTCTGGAACGACAGCAGCGTATTACATTAGAAGAACAACGTTGATAGCTCCTGTATCACGTTAAAACCAAAAATACTACAACGGCTGATAATTATATCATGCGCTGCAGAATGTGTAGCGCGTCGTAACTAGAAAGTCGTCTTGACATAAAACTGTGCGATCACTGTGCAACGTATCATTTTGTGCGGTAAACGTTTTTTGGAGCTAAAACGTTGAGCGAAAAATATATCAACTAAGAATTGGAGTTGATATATTGGAGTTTAAGTTTGTAACCAGAAGCCCTAAGATAGGCATAAACATTTAGGTACTAGTAGATGACCAGATCCTGAATTTTGAGAATTGTGGCACAAAAACATGCTGAAAAGCTCTAAAGTGCTCGCTGGAAGATTTAGGTTTTTGTATTGGCGAAATTCAAACGAAAATATCTTGGAAAATTATTTTAAAAAATTGTAGCTCAACTACGTAGATGGACTTAGGATTGGAGAAATTGGTTTGTTAGCTGGCAGCTTTTCATTTTTGTCAGAAAGAGGAATATAAACGATAACAGTCGAAGCTGAGCTATTCAATGGCAATAATTGAACTCTTTTGATTAGAAAAAGCCTTTGGCAACGTAATATCGAGCAGAAATACGCTGTGATGAGCGTCGTGGAAGACATTTAAAGTTATCTACTTTTTAATACGAACATGTGTTTTGTTCACATTTAAAGTTTACTAATCCTTGACAAGTTATGTTTTTCTAGTAAAGTAACCGACTAAATAATTGAGCCCGTTTCTGCTCTGACATACTTTATAAGTTATGGAACCTATAAATTTCGGTTGAAGCGAAACATCTATGTGAGATTGATCCTCTGGACGAAACAGGCAGATTTTATAAAGCTCTTTTCAATTTATATACAACTGAGTTTAAAGCTTTACAAAGCTGCAGGATTTTTTCAGTTTTATTTACACTGTATGGCTAAGGCAGGGCTAAAACGATGCAACAAATTAGCTGCATAAATATATACTAGGTTTTGGGGATGGAGTTTCTTAGTTCATAAAAATAATAAATGTAGCACTTTTCCATCAGCCGTTTTATCGAGCGTGTCTGCACCGAAGTCATGCTAATTCTTATTGTTTTATAGATTAATCGTCAGAAACACAAAGTATTGGTGGTCTCATTTTCTATAAGAAGCGCGACTGAACATTTTTGAAGCAAACAGCATGCCAGGGCGAGTTATTTTTCTTAATACATGTAAACATTGAGTATTACATCCGATATATCACATTCGGAATGTGCTTTGGATATATTCTGTGGAGTTCAAACTCATATTTAGGCGCCTTCACCGCACAGAAACAGAGTGCATCTCAGCATTATAATAAAGCAATAATCAGTCAGCCTATTTAAGAATTTTTCGCTGCAGTACAACACTGCTTAAGCGATAAAGACGAAACAGTTGACAATTTATTTTGTGCAATAAAAATAGCAACAGAAGCAACCATCTGTTTTCGGTTATGCATTGACACTGTTTTTCCCATGTCGATTGATTAATAAAATCTAATCTAGTGCTTAGGTAGTTCGTCATGGCGGTCAGTCGTATTTATTTGCAACAACACTTGTCAAGCGTCAAAATTTTCGCATGCTCATCTGTTTTATTGTATGAAAACATTGTGTTTCTGTATACATATGAATAGTTACATCTAAAACTCAATAAAAAGAGGTGATGGCGTTCGATTTTGCTCTACTTTGCCGTTGACACGAGCAATTAGCCGGGATGTCAGACACTGAACATTTACAGTTGCAAGTTCTGTCAATGCAGCGCAGCCAGAGCTTACACTCATGGTTAGGTGACATGACAGGTTATGCATATTGTTGAATGGGCTGAGCGATCCGAGTTTGTCTCAAATCCGCCATATTTGTTACGAAAGTACACATTCAACAAATTTCTTCAGAACCACACACAGCGTGATACAATCAGGGGTGCATTGCGGTACGCGTTTTCATCGTAACGATGGACCGAAAAAAACTGTAATATGCTATGTCACAAATCACAGAACTGTCAAAGATTATCTTCTACGGCTGTCTATAAGAGACAAAATTTATTGCAGCTATAAATTAACCACTAAAACGTCCTTACATCTGTCTGTAAGAGATTTCAATTGAAAAGATCCACGAGTGATCATACATTGGACCAGCCGGGATTCGAACCCGGAACTCTAGCTTGCAAGACTAGCGCGCTACCATTAATACACCACAGGCCCGATCACAGCGTGTTCAGCTACGCTGTATACGCTAGCGTAGTGAGATGCTACATAACTCCCATGCGGAGTCGCGGAGCGAGCGTGCGTTGAGCTCTAGCTGTATCAAGAAACTCCGTGCAGGAGATCACGTCGGGTTTACCAATTGAAAAGATCCACGAGTGATCATACATTGGACCAGCCGGGATTCGAACCCGGATCTCTAGCTTGCAAGACTAAATTGGAAAGACATTGATTGATACCGGCAGTGACAGAAGTTTACTGCCATTGTCTTTTGCCCTGCCAAATTTATCGAACGATTGCAAAACTGTTCAACTAACGGCTGCAAATTCAACACCTATCAGGACTAAAGGATATCGTACGCTGCAATTCAGATTACCCGGTATACAACAATGGTACAGATGGCGTTTCATTGTCGCGGATGTGACTCAACCGATCCTAGGTTATGACTTCCTCAGGCACCATCAGCTATTGGTCGATTGTTGGGACAATCAGCTGCAATTATTGACAGTTAATAACGGACAATTACGCTGCAATCAGATCAAGAATACGGTTCTGGATGCCATCTTATGCAAATTTGCTGCTGTATTCGAAATCTCCGGAAAAGCCACGATGGTCTCACATACCATCAAGCATCATATTGTCACCAAAGGTCCTCCATGTTTTGCGAGGCCACGTCGTCTATTTGGTGACAAACTGTTGGCAACGAAAAAGGAATACTCAGAACTAGAGCGTCAGGGTGTCGTTATACGCAGCGAATCTCCATGGGCCACACCACTACACCACGTAGTCACAAAATCAATTGGCGAGCTGAGACCCTGTGGCGACTACCGTGCGCTCAATCTCCTTACGCTGCCTGATCGATATTCTATGCCTAATCTCAGTGACATTACAAACGAACTTGTTGGATGTCAAGTTTTCAGCAAATTGGACCTAGTCAAAGCGTTCCATCAAATCCCGGTGGCCGAGGACGATATTCCAAAGACAGCGATAACAACACCGTTTGGCATGTTCCTGTATCAACGAATGCCATTTGGGTTGCGAAATGCTTCGCAGACTTTCCAAAGGCTAATGGATTACACGTTTGGTGATCTGCCCTACGTCAAAACGTACATCGACGACATCCTGGTGGCAAGCAGCACCGAAATAGAACATTATGATCACTTGCAAGAGGTTTTATCTCGCTTGAATCGGTACGGACTGAAGCTCAAAATTGAAAAATGTGAATTTTTAAAAAATAGTGTGGAATTTGTCGGTGTTGAGGTCTCGAAGTGTGACATACGACCACTTCCTCGAAATGTCGAGGCCATTAACAATTTTCCAAGGCCGCAAACCGTGCAAGAGATGCGACGATTTCTTGGTCTATGTGGATTCTACCATAGATTCATCGCCGGATACTCCGACATAGCTGCGCCTCTTACTGATACGATCAAAGCTGGTACGAAAAACGGTAACGTCTCTCGATCGAAAAACATTGGTATTGTTTGGTCCGACCAATTGGAATCCGCGTTCAGCAGGCTGAAGAAAGAAATCAGTCAACGTCCAATCCTGGCATATCCGCAGCAAACTGCAGAGGTTGTTCTTACAACCGATGCATCAAATAGAGCTGCTGGCGCGGTTCTACACCAGGTGGTTAAAGGAAATTTGCAACCATTGCATTTTTCTCTCGAAAGTTCACCGAAAACGAGCGTAAGAAATCGACTTTTGATCGCGAATTGTTGGCAATCTTCCTAAACCTCAAACACTTCAATTGGTTGATCGGTCATCCGCTCGTGCTATACAACGATCACAAACCGCTGATCAATTGCTTCAACATGAGCAATCCCAGTCACCAGCAATCGCGATGGCTTTCGTACATATCAGAGTTTAACATTACCATCCGGCATTTCAACGGAGCAGAGAACATTGTCGCCGATTGCCTATCACGCGTTACAATATCCACGATCCTTGCTGCTCCCACAATCGCTGAGATTGCAGATGGACAACAATCTGATCGAGCTCTTCAGACCTTCTTCTCCAACACGAACCTACAGATCAAAAAGGCTGTGATCAATGAGCAGGAAGTATGGTGCGACATGATGCAACGCCCTTTCGTACCAACGTCACTACGACCACGAATTTTCACCTCATACCATTCTCTTTCGCACGCAGGCTATCGACCAACACTGGCTTTGATTAGCAACTCTTACGTATGGCCTGGCATGAGGAAGGATGTGAGGCGAATGGTGCAGTGTTGCCCTCAATGCCAAGCAGCAAAGATCTTACGACACACCAAAGCTCCGGTAGGCCAGATCCCAACAAAAGAACGGTTACACACGGTTCATCTCGATATTGTTGGTCCTCTTCCACCATGTGATGGTAAACGATATCTGGTCACGATGATTGACAGGTACACGCGGTGGCCAGAAGTTATGCCGGTGAGTAACATTGCAACAACCACAGTAGCGAACGCCGCAATCGAAGGTTGGATCAGCCGATATGGAGTACCACAATTTCTTATCACCGACCGTGGTGCCCAGTTTGAATCCGCACTTTGGAGCGACATTATGACCAAATTTGGGATAAAACGCAACCGTACTACGGCGTATCATCCGCAGTCAAATGGTGCAATAGAACGTTTTCATCGTACGCTCAAAAATGCCTTACACGCCCGGTGTACTGGTCACGATTCGGTTCACAATCTCCCTTTCGTTCTGCTCGGTATCCGGAGTGCAATAAACGATACTGGTTATTCGCCAACTCAACTTATGCTGGGGGCATTAGTTCATCTCCCTGGTTCCTTTGTTGACTACAACAACGGTGATAGTCCAACAACGTATCTCGAATACACCGCAATCTTCAAAGTCAACTCAACTCTTATGTTTCTCGCAAGCGACAATTGCACCACAGCAAAACTTACTTACCGGAAGTTTTGACAAGGTCGAAATATGTATGGGTACGTAATGAAACACCCAAGAACAGTATCGAACCTCGTTACAAAGGGCCATATGCGGTTGTCAGCATGGGCCCTAAGGTAGTCTCCATAGATAATCATGGAAACACGGAATCGGTGTCCATCGATGGCGTCAAACCAGCGCATATAATGAAACAATTGGACGCCAGCGACTCGCAGATTGATCTACCGGTCAACGACAGCCTTCCGCAGCAGCAGCATGAAAGCAGCCTTCAGCCACAGACTGATCACGGAGTCGTTTGGGCGAAATTTTCCGGTTATCCTTGGTGGCCTGCACACAAAGTTGAGCCTAGGGGAACTCCTTTGGAACCGAAACGCCTTCGTTCCGACGATATCGCGATTCGATTTTTCGGCACCGGCAGATATGCTGTGGTATCAAAAAGGAACATTCTAGAGTATACCAACCACGATAGGCGAAACACACGCCACAAAGGTGTTCTCAAGGCAATCGCAGAAGCTGACAACTACATCAAGCAATCTGTTCTTTCGCGCACCGCACAAGCTTCGCAAACGAAGATTTCCGATCCCCGAAGTACTCAACTGCACAAACGTGTCCGGTTCCAAACTACGACGCGCTCCGCTCTTCCACGGCTGGGCCATTGAACTGTCTTGAAAGCTGAAAACACTGAAAAGCTGAAAGCTTGAACTTGAAAGCTGAAAACCAGTTTGCCAACAAAATGATTTGAAGAATCTACGAATATGAGAAACTGATTCCTAGGATCCGGAACCAGTCGAGGAATAGCTCATTTGCATAACACTGAAACATTGTCATATAAGCAAGGCCGTTCTAGGGTGTCAAGTTCAGTTGTCTCAGTCGAGTGAAACTACAAGTTAATGCAAGTGGTTATTCCACTCTACCACTTGTTTCGTCTCATGTTTATTTTACTTATTTATTAAATATTCTTTTGCTTGCTTTGTTTGGCGACGCGATCGAGTTGGGTCACTCAATACCCAACATTTTGGTGAACCTGACGTTCAAGCGATCCCAACGTCCACGAGACAACGCAGTGAATTCCTGGTCGAACGACCCGACCAACAGCGTGGCAACAACAAGGTCAGTGATTGTGGTACAAATGAACTGATCATATCTGGGTTGTTTTAAAATGAACTGATTGTGAGAAGCGGAAACAATTCAATCAAGCGATCTTGACGCTTTCGATTCAATCGAGCGACTCCGGTGTCCACAATTCAAACGAACAATCCCGGTAGACGTCAATTCAATCACCACAGACGGTGTCAATTCAAGCAAAAGATTTCATCAGGTATTCACGGTGGTTTCCGGTGCATCAACCGTTTCGCATAAGCGCTCGCAACCGGGTCAGCCATAACGTTCTCAAAAAATCGGTATTCGATTCAACAACCGTTCGACAAACCATCTCGCACTCGAGCCGTTTTACACAACTCAAGAAAGTCCTCGCAAGCGACAACGTTGAAAAGTCGATACTCGATTCATCAACTGAACTAAATTGATTATAAAAAAATGGTGATGAAAAGAAATAAAAAACTTGACATTATCATGATAAAATTTATAATAATCACCATCTTTCGAGCAGCACTAGTTCTTCATGAACACGATTCCACAAAGCCCAGTGGTACGCACTTGCAATCAATTTTCGTTTATCAGCGGCATCGATCGCGCCTGGTCCATTCGTTCAGTCACGGTTTCCCGGGCGGACGGCACTTGATACTAACCATTGATTGGACAATTAGGGTCAAAAGTGCAAGGCATGCAACGTTGTTACGGTTACTCCTCCTGGTTTCCGGTGACGTGGAATCAAATCCGGGGCCGGTAGTTAATTGGCGGGCATGGCGCAAAGCGAATCTGGCGAAGATCCTGGAGCGACTCCACGAGGGAGATTCATCGTTCACAATGCCGGTAAAAAAAGTCGATATTCTCGCGGCACTCGAACAAATAGATGTCAACGCCGTCAATGCAATCGCTCGTTTACTCGATGAACAAGACACACAACCAGCAACGAATCTTTCCATAACACATCCCGATGCCAAGTCGTTCAAGCTGCCCGAATTTTTCGATAAAGATCCTGAGATATGGTTCAGTCAAATCGAGCGCATCCTTGGCAACGTCGGTGATGATGTCAAACTCAAAAGCCTCCTGCAAGCGCTTCCGACCCATGTCATTCTAGAGAGCGGTGTCAATCTCGACGAATCGTACGATATCATCAAGTCAGCGGTGATCAATTTCTTGGCCACAAGCGGAGAACGAAAGTTAAAGCAACTTTTACAACAGCAACAACTCGGTGACAGAAAACCTTCAGTGGCACTGCGACATCTGCAACTATTAGCTCCAAACAGCGCCGATCTGGTTCGATTACGGTTCCTGGAAATATTGCCCGAACCCATTAGAATTGTCCTTGCTTCACTGGACGTCTTATCGTTAGAAAAACTGGCAGAAACAGCAGATCGAATGATGGATCAGTCAAGTACAAACGCCGAGTGCAGTACCGTACAAACCGAATCAAATCAATCAATACAACGACTGGAACAACGACTCGACAAGGTTTGAACGATGATGGAATCCTTTCGCTTCCGATCCCCATCACGAGGTCGATATACCGAACGGTTGCCGAAACCCGGTGGCAATCTACATGCACGACAACGCTCTCGCTCACGATCAAGGTTTCGCCCTGATGGCCGATATTGCTTTTACCATTACCGATTTGGTAACAAGGCCAGGAATTGTCGGCAACCATGCTTGTGGGGTACACCAGGCGACAAGGGAAACGACACCTCTCCACCGGAAGAGCGGTAGCCGGTGGAGTCAACCTGATTCATGTTACCG
>JASANE010014377.1:0-16308 GCA_030248225.1 Trileptium ribeirensis
GTTGTACTGTAAGCGACCGCACACTGTGCGAAAACTATAGAGGCATATCGTTGCTCAATATTATTTTTAAAATCTAGGAAGCTGTCGTTGCGAACAGATTCAAAGTCCATCGAGACAAGGTAACACGCGACGGACAGGCCGGGTTCCGTCCAGGTACAGGTTAAGTTGATCAAATATCAACCCTGCCCCAGATATTAAAGCTCCGTCATGAAGTCAGACTGTCATCAATGGTGATTTTAAGGCAGCTTTGGACTCCGTTGTTCGTGAGTGCCTTTATAATATAATGGAAGCTGATGGCATTTCGCCGAAGCTACTAAGTATCATCAAAGAAATGTAAGATTGCAAAGTCAGCAAACTGTGGGAGTGCAACATAACCTATGACGGTTTTGCTATTTGCACACAAGTTAAACAAGGATCAATACAATCTCCGCTGCTGTATAACTATGTTGTTGATCGGGTTCTGTCAATGGCACTAGATAATCAAACCTGCGGAATAGATGGAAACAGTCACGACTTTCGCATATCTGATCGACCGTACGCTGACGATATAGCGCTGTTAGCAGAGTCGGAGGCCAACATGCAAGAGGTCGTCAATCGGCTAACTTTCTACGGCACCCGGGTTGGATTAACGATAAATGTAAAAATGACCAGGGTTCTTCGGTGAAACTGCGCGCAACCGATTATAAATTTAAGTGGCGAAAAGCTAGCTAACGTCGATTCTTTTTATTACCTTGATTCAGTGGTATTCTTTTATTACCTTCTTGTGGTTCTTCTAGTAGCAACCGTATCACGACCGTGTGACAGCCTTTGGATGTCTGGCTAAAGTATGGCGCAAGCGCGAAATGAAATCGACACATGCACCAAAGTGAAAGTTTATAAGCTGTATCTGACCAGTACTGTTATACGCTTCGGAAACGTGGTCTGTAAAATGCAGTGGCACTTGCCGGCTGGATATCTTTCAATGACATTGTTTAAGGCGAACTGCTTGAGTAACTGAAGCGAGACCATATTTCCAATGCCGAACTGTAACCAATGTGAGTTGAACAGTAGTGTTGCAGGATTGCTAAAGCAACGGCGTATCAGCTGATAAGGCTACATTCTCCGAATGGATAATGGTCATCTTTCAAATAAGGTGCTGGTGGCTTCACATTCTGGCGGTGTAACATGAATTCGTGGCAGGACAGTTGTAACTTGGAGGACACAGAATATTAAACATACGGAACCGTTGTTCCAAGTTGTGTCTTGGCGGAGTTGGCGACAGGATTCGATGTCATTATTACTCGATGCAGCGTTTCATCGTGTGACGTGGAGAAAAATCATGGACTAAGCAACTGCAACTCACGTCGGTGGGGACATGTGATACAGGTGATATATATGTATATATATAGACTTTGCTCGCTGTATATCGCAGAAGCCTAAAAAATTTTAGCTTACAGTACGCGCTAATTTTTGATGTACCCTTCTATGCTGTAGCCCTGGAATTATGAATGGTGCCGTGCCCCCAGGCGTTATATTATTTAACCTAGCCTTATAATTTAGTTTCATAATTTCTAAGTCACCATCTTAATTATGTAGCCGTATACACACTACATGTCGAGTTCTTGCAGCCAGTTATAGATATGTATACTTAAACTACCGTCGATAGGTGGATCTTGTATGACTTAAACAAGATCACATAGCTAGTGCAAATGCTGGCTAATGAATGCTTTGGGATAACATAACTCAGCAAGGAAAGGTCGCATTGGTATCCCCGACAGCTCGAAATGTTAAGCTCAATGTGTGTCAGGGCGCACCATTTAGTTGCTCATTTTTGTTACTTATTTAAATTAAAAACCATTGATTTCTTGCTATTTTATGTTATAAAACATGGAATTATTACTTGAAACATGCGGTAACTGACGTAAGGCTTAAGAAATTTACTGGAATTACTTTTAGAAAATGTGATTGAGGTTCTATGTTTATGTGGTCATACATTTTATTGTGTTTATTTTCACGTATTGGAAGCAAGGAATCCTCATTCAAAGCTAACATCTTTTAAGAATTCCTTTTCTGTTTTAGCGTGTCATTTGTACCAATAGAATGTAAGGTAAAATCTCCAACTTGTCATAAATAGTATACCTGAAAACCTTATCTTGTGTCATTTTTGGTCAGTTTCTTATTGGAAACTGTAGCATAGTTTAGTGTAATGTTTACTTCAACATTTCGGTTAGCTTGGTTCAGAGCTGATATTAAATTTGTATTCATTTTATCTAATACGTCGGCAAGACTTTTAATTTTTTAGTAAAATCCAAAATCCTGTAATCAACATTTTTCCGCATAGTGTCATGCTTTTGGCATATCGTACTATGTGAAGTGGCGTGTTGACCTCTGTTGCTGTGGACCATGCGTTTGCATCTGTGTTATTCTCTCGCTTTACGAAATTCCTTAAGAAACCGAGCAATTGCTGCTTAATTACATAGCGATTAACGGTACATAATCAAGGTCCGAGGTTTAGGTGGGTAGCCGGGGCCCGAAAGAAGGCTTTCAGCCTTTCAATGTGGAGTACGGGCGGCCGGCGAGTAGGATGTCCCGCTGCCAAAGGCTAAAGCACCTATAGGTTCGGTGCCTGCGCGGCCTTCAGGCGTGGACGGGTGACCTGTCGTGGGAGGGGGTAACCGAGCCGAGGGTCAGCACCTCGGAGGGGCAACCCCCTACCCCTATGAGCATATATGGTGATTAACGTACGAGTCTCGCAGCCGAACGATCCAGGTTCAATCTGCGGCTGCGGAAAAAGTTTGTTCAGCATTGGACATATGCACATGAAACACAACCTTTAAATTTCCAGGTTAGGTGGAAGAAACAGTAACAGTTTAATTTTAAAAGTGACATATTTGTGTCAGAGTACAATGCAACGGGATGTACTAACCTAGTTTATCCCGCGTTGTTCGCTCGCATTGTGAGGTTCCTTTACGCACAAAATAACAGCTCCCAGGTAGCTTAGTGGCAACTGTACTAGGTTCGCGCCGAAGCGATCCGGATTCCGCATGCCCAACGTTAAGGCCGAGACATCAAAAAATAAGCCCTTTGGAATGTTATATATTGCTGTCATAGGTTGAACTTTTTTCGGAGTTCACATCAGACGCGGTATTAAATACAGGCTTGTCATGCGTTAAAGAATCATTGAGCAATGTTGTAAACAATAGTTATGAGAATGTTATGATTCGCTAATGGTATTTTCGAGAGCATACCAGTTTTGAATGCATGAAATGACGTTTTGATATTTTTGTAACATTTTATTGTCTCTACAGCAACTTAAGGTAATATCTAAGGCTTCGAAATTATCATGCACACTTCCGACGTAAATAGAATAACAATTTATTTTTGTTAAAACAATTTCAAATAGTCGGTCCTGAAGTGGAATCTTGATTTGACAGCTGGACACTGATGTAGTACATTTGGTTATGCCTGAAATCAATATATAAATAAACGGCTATCGAAGAGTATATTTCCACAGAGAATCCTAGCCTAGAGTACATTGTTGATTTAAAAAATAAGTTTCAGTAATTTCTATTAATTACTAAGGTCTATTGCTCGAAGAACTATAATATGTGTGCACAAATATTGCAAAAACACAAGTCTAAACGTATGGCACTCGAACTGGGATACCTTATACCTTTCACGCCGAGTACGTCCAATTGGACCTAACGCACATTGCGATTTGTCGTGTTTTACTGAGTTTGTCGTATGCCGTACGTTTGCACGTGTGTTGTTATTCGCTCGCGTTGCGAGGTTCCTTAAGGAACCAAGCAACATCTCCCCTATAGCTGAGTGGTTTGTGTACAGAACTTTCACCCGTACGTCCCGTGTTCGAAGCATTTCTTGAGTTTGTCAAATACTGTACGATACACAAATTAATTCGGGCATGATAAATAACGGCGGCGAACGGGCAAACCGAAAATGCAACCGTCAAATTAACAGCGTCATGTATTAGCTCAAAATTGCAAATTATCTCACCAAGAATTCTTTTGATAGTAAAAAATATTCAAATTTCTTCTTTTCTAGGGAAACAAACCCAGTTAACCGGCTTCAGCTTATGTTTGTACGTGGCTGAAACGAGCTAACACAGGCACGTACAAGGGTCACCAATTTGAATTCACGTAGTCAACCTGAATTGACATAGCGAGTCGAATTATATTCAGAAACAAAATCACATTGAGCTCACTTATCGATTTTTTAAATTGATTTCCCGCCATCAGACATCAGAATCAATTTTAAATTAACATCGTAAAACCGGTCCATTTACACCCACATTGGTAAAGATCAAGTGAAATCCATTTAACTAAATTTAATTTCGGTTATTGTAAATGAGTATATATATCGTTGTTGTTATGCTATGTTGATTAAAAATAATCTGTTTTATTCCGAGAAAAAAAAATTTTATGATTTGAGTGAATTATTATATTCTGTTCATTAAAAATTGAGTTCAGGCTTCATGCAATAGCTAGCCCATATAAATATATACAAGTTAAATATTTCTCTATCATGCGAAGAATGGGTACGCATTGAAAGTATATATATAAGCGATTGGAGACTGGAAAAAGATTAAGTTAATATTTGATCCGAAATGAAACGTTTTGAACACTGACTGAAAATATTACAAAGGGATTGCCATTCCAGCGCTAAATAATTCAGCCAATCTACAGAAACTGCAGCCGTTCCTTTACAATAACATTCACGACTCAAAATAGGACTTTGTGAGGCCAATATTTTAACGGGTACACTGTGGTTGCAAACAACCTCATCTAATTTGAACTATTATTTGTATATATATAAAGTTTGCTTTGAAACAACGCATACTGGAGAAAGCCTGGCCGAAGAAATCAATGTTCAAGGTCTACGGCAAGCTGTCAGACAGTAAACCATAGTGAGCGTGTATGTTCGAGCCAGTATTCGTAATTTATATGAGACTTTGATTTTTAGGAATCAGTTGCACCCTTGCTACCAAAACTTTAATTACCGATACCGCAAACCGAACGGGCACACAATTGGAAATGGACATATACAAGTTGGGGTAAACATAACTGATGCCATTAAAGACAGAGGTGTCCGGATCTCGTAGATACCCCAGCAACACGTGGATTATAAAAGATGTCGTGGCACGACTGTCATGCCGTGCAACACCGTGCTACCAGTTTTGCCGTTCATGCTACACCGCGTAATTAAGGTTATACATTCAGTTTCTGTTAGACCGATGGCTAACTACTATTTCGTATTATGTTGGTTGAACAATATGGAATGACCGTTGGACTATTTCAATTGTTAAGTGTCCGTGAAAACTGTCTGGTTTGCAATAACAGTTGTGTATGATTGCACTGCGAAACAGGGGTAAGTCATACAGAATATGAAAATTTAATCATCAGTAATTAAACCACGTTTATTTTATGGAGAACTCTGAAACATCTAATTAAAATATTAAAATAGATTAAAACGTAGCCTCTGTAAATACTTATAATTTGGTAGTCGCAAATTGTTTCGCACGTACAATTTTTCTGTAGTGCTATAATACGACACCGTCCAGCCAACCGTACTAACCTTGTTCTTCATAACAACTGATCTCGTCAAAGCAATTACAAATTCGACCCAAGAAATTTTGCTGTTCCCTGTAATAAGAACAATATAGACATTTAACTAACTAGTTACTGGCGCAGCGAGCGGAGAGAGTGCGTTTTAATCTGTGATTAATGAATATAGAAAAACGCAATTAGAGGAAGGTCGTTGGAGAAGTCGTTAGGTGTTTCTCAGGGTGCAGTGGCGTAGACCTCACCCTTCTCCCTGATTGGTATTTTCGACAATTTCAACCTAATTTTTGCCGATTTTACCCCAATTTTTGGTTATTGTAGTGAAAATTTCCCGACCGTATTTGAAGCGCGAGAGGCGGGCGGAGGTGGGGGCGGATGCGCAGCCTTCAGGGGGAAGCTGCTCAGCGAAACGTTCAGGCCCTTTGGTGGTAGGGGTTGACCCTCCGACTAACTTTTTTATAAATTGCGTTGCACTTTCCGCCGATTTTACCCCAACTCGGGGTACGGAACCATAATGGGTAAGGTTCCAGCGGAGCCTTCAGGTCCTCAGGGGGCGTAGGGGATAGACCTCATCTCCACCGACATGTTTACCAATTCTAGCACCATTTTGCCGCTTTCACCGCTTCAGAGTATTGCGGCGTTCACGTTATAATGTCCCCGCTGTTTTGGAACTTTTGTCCCCTGTAGTCGGGACCCTACCGTATAGACAGTCAGGGTGACCCCATACTGTAAATTACCGAGGGTGTACGACACATCCCTAGCTACTAGATTTTTTCTTGATAGTGTCATGCACATCCTTAGCTACAAATTTGGGGCGCGAATTAACTATAACGCACACCGTCTGTAGCTAATGCGGTTTATTATGCGGCGTTCACGTTATAATGTCCCCAACGTTTGGAACCTATGTACCCCACACAGTGTCAGACACACTGTTGACAACAGGGTGTCTTAGACACCCCCATGTTTTTAATAAATTTTTTCAACGGTAGCTAGTTACGCGTATTACCACTTACCGACAGTGTCAGGCACACCGTGTCTTCTGGCAGTTTTATTGACAGTGTCCGGAATTATTTGAGCAATGTTCATATGGGCTAGATACAAATATGGAGAATTTAGGAAAAACTCCACAGGACAGTTGACTAATAAACCACATTAGCTACAGACGGTGTCCGTTATAGTTAATTCGCACCAAATCGGTAGCTAAGGGTGTGTTCGACACTGTCTAGAAAAAATGTAGTTGCTAAGGGTGTGCCGTACACCCTCGGCATTTGATATACAGTATGGGTGTCACCCTGACCGTCTATACGGTAGGGTCGCGACTACAGGGGGTCAAAAGTTCCAAACAGCGGGGATATTATAACGTGAACGCCGCATTAGTCAACCGTCCTGTGTAGTTTTTTCAAAATTTTTGATATTTGTGTCTAAGCCATGTGAACGTTGATCAAATAATTCCGAACAATGTCAATATAACTGCCAGAAGGCACGGTGTGCCCGGCACTGTCGAGAAATGGCAATACCCCTAGCTAGCTACCTTTGAAAAAATTTATTAAACACACGGGGGTGTCTAAAACACCGTGTTGTCAACAGTGTGCCTGATACTGTGTGGTGTACATACAAACGTAGGGGACATTATAACGTGAACACCGCATAAGGTACTCGTGGGGTTGGGAGTAGACCTCCCCGGCCGACATTTTTGCCTATTTTTACAAATTTTTGGCCAATTTTACGCGAATTTTTGCCCATTTCGCTCCAATTTTTGTTAATTTACTTTCGTTAAAATTTTCCGCGCCGCGCCGGGGGTGTTGCAGACCCATCAGAAAGTAAAGATGGCTTGGGAGGTCCGACCCTTTGGGGGTAATCCCTTACTCCCTTTCTATCAACACCTACGTCCTACGTACACCTGTGTTGAAAAAGTGACAAAATTTAACTATTTTTAGTATTAAAATTTAGCAAAATTTTGTCACAGCACCGTTGGCTTTGCACCTTAACTTATCTAATATAGGGTTGCTCAAAGTATTTGGCTGGTTAAACAATCCTATAATACCATTGTTTACCCCCACAAGGAAAAAATATATTTTATCAAAATTTTGTACAATTTCTAGTTTTTGGATGTTTGCTAAATATTGGATCATTGCTCTCATAAAAAATGTTGCTCTTGGAAAAATGCACAACGCTTAAGCTGTAGCTCTTTCGGAGGGAATTCTGAGTGATCTTTATTTTTCAGTCCGATGCGGCTGACAACAGCTTAATCACAAAATCATATATGATCGATGTCCGATGTCGCGTGATCGGAGGGTAGCTCGTTCCTCTGGGGACGGGGGTGTTCGGCTTATCTGGGGTAACCCGGTTACATTTCTATGAGTATGTATGCCTAAAATGTTGAAGGTCTCTAATGGATAAAAAATGCTTTCTAACTCCTGTCGGTTGTTCGAGAATTTCGGTAGGAACTCATTGGAGCAACGCAATCACAAAGGTAGGTGCACAACTACATTTTTGAAGCACATGATAGCATACTGAGGAAACGGCGGAGGGTTACACGATGAAAAAACGGACATAATGGATTTTTTCACAATTACTGTTTGATATTTGAGGAAACTCAGGCTACTAGGTTACTACGATATCTCCGTTGTAAAAACGGAGTATGCGCATATAGCTTTCTTGTATTTGTTAAATTTTTTGTTGATATTTCATTGTTTGTTCACACGGAATACCAGTGAGTACCCATGATCTCTGTACGGATTAAAATCTTGAGCCAGCGAGACCTTTTACCGACAGGTAATGGGTAATCCTCGTACAGTGGGTACCGTGCACATTTCGGAACGCTCACCAGTAAGTTTACAACATAACGTCGAAATGCCAGTATAGTTCCATACAGCGGTATGATCGGAAATAGTCATAGCGGTTCCCTTTTTAATGAACCATGTCCTGAAATTTCGGTGCTTCTGTTAATGTCCTCTATCAAAATGGCTTGGAGATTCTCTTTTGTGGGCGCTTCGTGGTTTCACTAAAATTGGGCCAGTGGGCGCTGTGATCGAAATGACTACGTTGTTTCCGTTGTTGCGATTTGTTTAAACGTGTGTAAGCTTACCTTCAGTAGATGCTGTCTGAAAGGTAGGCATCCCTCTACAACACTACGTCGTCTCAAGACTTCAAGCTTCGTAAAAATAATTGGCGAGGATCCGCTCAAATTATGGTCTTAAATGCCAAAATTACCAAACGCTCCTGTTTGGGATGGCTGGTTAAGCGTCAAACGGTTGTACTACAAAAATAAATTACAATCTCTTGCTTGTAATCTAGGCAGTAAGGCGTTACCTCAACGAATATGCAATTAGCAAGGTGAACAATTTTGAAATGTATAGTGAGGACATTCCAAATCATTGATACAAATTTCGACCAGAAAAATTCCCAGTGTCCGCAGTTTCCAGCCTAAAATCGCTGGGCATGTCTATATTGTGCTCAGGTGTGCGCGTGCTCAACAACTTTTTCATGTTCGCATTTGCGTTCTGGCACATTTTACTGGCAATATAAAATAACTCAAAGTTTCCTTTAAAAATATTTATACTTATAAAAGCGGGTTTTTTATACCCCAGTGCATAAAATAATATTTCTTGGCATTAATTTTTCGTCAATTAGATAATTAATATTATGTTCACTTTATAATATGTACGTCAGTCAGCTAATGCAAACCTCAGCTAAAACTTAAACTTGTGGACAGCTGCACTGCTCGTGCTCTGCGTAAACCTCACGAATAAGTGATTCTATCATCATTATAAAGAGTATAACAAAACATCACACTTCCCAGCGCTGTAATGATATCCTATGTTTGCTTGCACGGGTGATTTCCTGTCCAGTAATTCTTCTGATTACTTCAGGCAGAATCAAGGATGTACGACACCTTCTTTTGGGGATGATAGGTCGGTCCCCTCAGTTTCGGGAGTTGGTCGGTTGAAGTTTTGAGATTAATTATTTCAAGCTACAAGCTGCAGTCAAGAAAAGGCACTCAGTCATGCTAGAATGTAGCGAGATGTGCTCTGATGGTATTCTTTTTGACAAACCTGGCCAATAACTATTGAGTTTACCTGAGAAAAGTTGTTTTGAAATGAGTGTCGCCCACCTGATTGGTTAAGTTGTTCCCGACATCCATGAAGACACCCTATAGCTAAATGGCAGATGTTATTTATTCTGTAAATAACCATATATGCTAAAACCCAGGTCCCGGAGGCAGCCGGGCATTCGGGGAGATTGGGCCTTCTAAGGGGGTCAGCTGATCGTAGGCGGTGTTCGGCGACGGCGTGAGAGGCGGGTATGGTTTCGGCGCCTGCGGCTTCGCCGAGCTTGGGCGACCTATCACGGGTGGTCGGTGCTTCGCCCCAGGGTGAGCCTGATGCATCAGGAAGTAACCTAGATGTGGAAGGTCCTCCGGCTTAGGGTTGGCAGGCATCCTTCATTTTTGCCAATTTTGGACCAATTTTTTTACCAAGGGAAATGCGGAGCATTCAGAAGTGGTAAATAGATTATGTGCCGTTTCGTCGAATGTGTCGTTTAGTCGAAATCTGGTGCCGTTTCGTCGAAATTTCGACATTCCTGTTTCGTCGAAAATTAAAATTTTGACATTCCTGTTTCGTCGAAAATTAAAATTTTGACATTCCTGTTTCGTCGAAAATTAAAATTTTGACATTCCTGTTTCGTCGAAAATGAAAATTTTGACATTCCCTCGAAGATATATTGCAACTGTCAATATTGTTTTGGTTGCGATAACACTCTACAGTAAATAAATTACATACTGCAAATTCTGTTATATATTAATTTAAATTACCTGAAAATTTGTCTTACATTATCGTTTATCTCTGTCTTTCATTATCGTCTAGCGTTTCTGTGCGTTAACTTAGAATGACATCAAATTTCGGAACCCCAAAGTTTGGAAAAACCAAATTTGGTGGTAATTGTATAGTTTACACCTCGAAAAATAACCCTGAATCGGCCTATCGGTTTGTTAAAATGAAAGATAACAGTGAAACTAGCTACTGGCGCTGTCAGCAGTGTTATCTTCTGAAACCTCCAGTCAAACCCCCGACAATACGCGTACGAAACAACATAATTGTAGATGACCCAGAAGCGACAAAAAATCCCCACGCGTGCATACCTACAGCTCTGGCTAAAATCGAAGCCGACCAGCTAGATCGCGAAACTCGACATTCTATTAAGACGCTAGGACGTAAACCAAAGAGAGCTTGGGACGAAGCACATTCACAAATCGTTACAAAGTATAACGACGACGCAGAGTTTCACGATGCCGTGGAAAGCGAGTTTCCACCCTTCAAGCGAGTTAAAACTAGCTACTATCGACACTATCATTGCAATATTCCAGTTATAAAAAGTATCGATGACATTCCGCAGTATTTGAAAAAAACGTTATCTGGCAGAAATTCGACTGACCCGTGAGACAAACATTTCAATGAAGAATACCTGATATATCAGCAAACCAATCCAGCCATTCTTGTGTTTGCCTCACCACAGGACTTATTGCTACTGTCGCAATCATCTCATATCGTAGCAGACGGTACGTTTGACTATCGACCAGCTGAGATTTTTGCTCAGCTGTATGTTATGCACGGATTTGTGGGCGAAAAATCCGTTCCACTGGTATATGCTTTGCTACCTGATAAAACGCAGGAACGATATACGTGGCTGTTCAATTAAAGACAAAATGCTGCAAACCGTCGGAAAATTTGCTGTGTCGGAGATTCATCTTGACTTTGAAACTGCAGCAATGAATGCTGCGAGACTAACGTTCCCGACGGCCGTTGTTAGAGGTTGTTTGCTGTATGGAATCCTCCCTGGCCATTTCTTAACCGAGTTTGCCTAAAGTCTAGGTTCTAGGTTCGAAGTTGTATTCAAACTTTCAAGCTAAGTTTTTTATTGTTTTTATTGTCATTATTATTACTATTATTGACAGTATCGATGTGTATCAAAAGTAAAGCTAAAAAAAATTTACACATGCTTCAAAAGTTTATATGTGATATAAATTCGATATAAACTTGAGAAACATGGGTGATTTTAGGCTTTCTACATTGGAGAATTATTTACTGCATTTTCGACGTAACGGCACCATCACTACTCCAGTTTTCGACGAAACGGCACCGACACAATTCTGTCTTTCGACGAAACGGCACCGACACAATTCTGTCTTTCGACGAAACGGCACAGCTGTAATAAATTCGACGAATCGGACCTATAATTCGACGAAACGGTATCTATTGGGATGATGGTGGTCATTATTTTCGACGAAACGAAACTCACCCGGTAAATATGGCTTGAGGGAGTCGAACAATAGTTGGTTACCCCCTACTACTATCGACATTTATATGACCTATCCCTGTGGACGCAATTTAACCAATGTAAAATACGTACTTACCATAGAGTAAAATACAACTTATCTATTTGTACAATTCTTGACAATTCAATCAATTTTCATCATATCATATAAAAGCTCTAAACTAATCTTTATATTCGCTTGCTTTGAAATGTCACATTTAAACAATACATATGAAACGGACATATTATTCACTTACTGTTATTATGAGCGTCGTTTATCAGCACGTTAATCCAGTCACCTTTGTTGTGATGACCGCACTGGTCAATAATTTTGAGCAGATTACCTGATTCGATAGTGCCGGAGCCATTCAATTCAAACTCTTCAAATGCGGCCTTGTAATCTGTAAATTAAACGAAGAAGCCATCTATTTTTTGGCATGGACGATTTGAATATGCAATAGATTCGCAGCAACGATGTGATACAGATAACCCTATTATGTAACCTACTACCAAACTGTCCGCGTTTCATTGTCCGTCCAAGCAGTGAGCGATATGCAGACTGGTGCATCATCACCGACATAATATATATTGTAATTTACGGTATTCACAAATTCCGCTATCCGCTAAGGCCGCTAAGCAAGGACAAATAAAAAAGGCAAGAAGAATAAACTTTTTTTTGCAGATAGTTGGATAAGACTCTTCTTATAAACTTGGTATCAGCAATACCTTATTGCATCATCACCGACATAATATTGTATTTTACGGTATTCACAAATTCCGCTATCCGCTAAGGCCGCTAAGCAAGGACAAATAAAAAAGGCAAGAAGAATAAACTTTTTTTTGCAGATAGTTGGATAAGACAACTCTTATAAACTTGGTATCAGCAATACCTTATTGCATCATCACCGACATAATATTGTATTTTACGGTATTCACAAATTCCGCTATCCGCTAAGGCCGCTAAGCAAGGACAAATAAAAAAGGCAAGAAGAATAAACTTTTTTTTGCAGATAGTTGGATAAGACAACTCTTATAAACTTGGTATCAGCAATACCTTATTGCATCATCACCGACATAATATTGTATTTTACGGTATTCACAAATTCCGCTATCCGCTAAGGCCGCTAAGCAAGGACAAATAAAAAAGGCAAGAAGAATAAACTTTTTTTTGCAGATAGTTGGATAAGACAACTCTTATAAACTTGGTATCAGCAATACCTTATTGCATCATCACCGACATAATATTGTATTTTACGGTATTCACAAATTCCGCTATCCGCTAAGGCCGCTAAGCAAGGACAAATAAAAAAGGCAAGAAGAATAAACTTTTTTTTGCAGATAGTTGGATAAGACAACTCTTATAAACTTGGTATCAGCAATACCTTATTGCATCATCACCGACATAATATTGTATTTTACGGTATTCACAAATTCCGCTATCCGCTAAGGCCGCTAAGCAAGGACAAATAAAAAAGGCAAGAAGAATAAACTTTTTTTGCAGATAGTTGGATAAGACTCTTCTTATAAACTTGGTATCAGCAATACCTTATTGCATCATCACCGACATAATATTGTATTTTACGGTATTCACAAATTCCGCTATCCGCTAAGGCCGCTAAGCAAGGACAAATAAAAAAGGCAAGAAGAATAAACTTTTTTTGCAGATAGTTGGATAAGACTCTTCTTATAAACTTGGTATCAGCAATACCTTATTGCATCATCACCGACATAATATTGTATTTTACGGTATTCACAAATTCCGCTATCCGCTAAGGCCGCTAAGCAAGGACAAATAAAAAAGGCAAGAAGAATAAACTTTTTTTGCAGATAGTTGGATAAGACTCTTCTTATAAACTTGGTATCAGCAATACCTTATTGCATCATCACCGACATAATATTGTATTTTACGGTATTCACAAATTCCGCTATCCGCTAAGGCCGCTAAGCAAGGACAAATAAAAAAGGCAAGAAGAATAAACTTTTTTTTGCAGATAGTTGGATAAGACAACTCTTATAAACTTGGTATCAGCAATACCTTATTGCATCATCACCGACATAATATTGTATTTTACGGTATTCACAAATTCCGCTATCCGCTAAGGCCGCTAAGCAAGGACAAATAAAAAAGGCAAGAAGAATAAACTTTTTTTTGCAGATAGTTGGATAAGACAACTCTTATAAACTTGGTATCAGCAATACCTTATTGCATCATCACCGACATAATATTGTATTTTACGGTATTCACAAATTCCGCTATCCGCTAAGGCCGCTAAGCAAGGACAAATAAAAAAGGCAAGAAGAATAAACTTTTTTTTGCAGATAGTTGGATAAGACAACTCTTATAAACTTGGTATCAGCAATACCTTATTGCATCATCACCGACATAATATTGTATTTTACGGTATTCACAAATTCCGCTATCCGCTAAGGCCGCTAAGCAAGGACAAATAAAAAAGGCAAGAAGAATAAACTTTTTTTGCAGATAGTTGGATAAGACCCCTCTTATAAACTTGGTATCAGCAATACCTTATTTATCACAGCTACGTTTTGAGGAAGTCAGTTTAAAATACCATAATGCGATATGGAGCGACGTAGTGAAATCAGAAGTAGATACATTCAAACAATATCACTAACTGTTTCTATATTTTGGTCAGAAATAAACTATTGCGAAAAGGAAATAACTTAAGATTTCTGTGCGAAACAACCCAACTGATGAGCATACAGGAATGAATGTTACAAAGTAGCAACGCAACCTTGTGAGCACGCCCTGTAATAGGAGTAGCAAAAGTATAAAGTCTAAATTTTCATGCCCAATGCTGCCAATTGGCAAGAAGCATATTGCGAAGCGCTGGGTTAATTCAGTGCGTCGTATGAGGTGAGTTTCACCTTCACGTGCGTTGTTGTTCCCTCGCTTTGCAAGTTTCCTTAAGCAACATGGAAATAGTTCTGACAGCTCTGGTTGCAATCAAACCAGCAAGGCTGGTGGTTCTGAGTTGGAGTTTTCAGACACGGTACATAAACCAATTTCGGGCATTAACCGGTTAAGAAAAATTGTTCAACGATGTATTACACCAGATTACATCAATTAAACGTTGAAAGACAGACTCAAATAAAGTAAATGATTTTATTAGCAGCTTTTAGCTACCATAAGAAATAATATTTATAATTTGTCATTCCGTACCGTATAGGTATCAAAATCCATGTCACTTCAAATCAAAGCTACTTATGTAGCACCCGTGCCAGTTCCTGAAGCCATGGTGTCGATATATACATATGTATATCACCAATCCTAAAACCTTTAATTCAAAATTCAAACAACCGCGGACATCTTAATCCATTTAATATTTTGCTCAGGTATAGTCGATAATAATTCTTTCTACCAGACATCGTTTTGCACCTGGTAACATTGGTTCTTAACTTATTTCACACTGTGGAAATGTAAAAACCAGGGGTGTAGCAAGAGGGTGGACGGAGGGGGGAGCCTAACTCACATATCGGCAACAAACGGAACAAATAAGATTTTTTCTTATGAGGCCCGCAATTTTCTCCTAAGAACCCCTCACTTTGATCAGCCCCCACTTTCGAATAACCTGCTGCGCTCGTATTGATAAATAACAATTCAGAAGGATTTAGTGGGATAGGTTATAAGCTACCAGATGTGACCTGAGTGATGTAGTGTTTCATAGCAGGTAAATATTCGCATAAAAGCACCTTGTTATAAATTTTGATTTTTCGTCAGAAAGATCTTCAAAATTGGCGATTTTCGAGCTATAATGACAGAGTGGAGTGGCTAATTGAATTCAGTCGCACTCGTTTTAAAGTTTTTGTAAGTACCGTTTTTACATGTATTTTCACATAAACAAATCGTAATGTATGGCTTGTTAGAGCGTTATGATATGTCATACGCAATTGCGTATGAAGGCACAATTGTCACAAACGTGAACTACTTCCTAGACTAAATTACATTTTTTAGATATGTGAATGATATTTTTTTAACTGTGAAGCTGAATTCAATACGTACGATCTTCTGCATTGTTATTGTATTTGTTTAATGCTGAAGCAAATTTCAATTCAAACTCAGCACACTCACAATTATCCCAAGTTCACTGTTACATTGCACTGCTCCCTCAAAAGTTGTGGTTCGATGATATCGTTTGTTCAGTTTTCAATAATAACCTTGCAATACACACCGATTTAACGCTGTGAGACTAGCGTAGCATGTCACGATTACATAGCAACGACACACTTAATAAAGATTTTTCAGCAGGAGCGTTCCCAAGCCCCCCCCCCCAAACGGAACCTTCTGGCTACGCCCCTGTTTGCCAGTTATTTGGCCAAAATATTTGCAAAAATAATAAACATGTACTATTTAGGAACAAAACTTGACTTACCTGCAATATCCGATCCATCAAGCAATACGTAACTGAACGAAAGC
>JASANE010014380.1:0-52559 GCA_030248225.1 Trileptium ribeirensis
TGTTATGGATTTGCTTCGCCAGAACATTTTGGAATTACATTCGATCCTGTTCTGGAAGCTCCTATGATGTACGAGGACATCCTCACACGTGGAGTGACGGCATCTCGATCCTTCTAGAATGTTCTACGGATTTCGAAGACTGATGTCATGATTATTCTAGAAGATTCTTTGATTATATTTAAAGACGGTTGCTTACCACAACTTGAGTTACTGTTTAGTTACTGCTGAAGTACTGTTTCATTACTGTTCAGTTTACTGTTTCTTATTGTCTCGATTCAACGTTACTTTTACTGTCTTGTTTACTACGTTTTGTTCACTTACTTCTGTTGGCTTTCAATAAACGTTTGTTTTCTACAACTCAACGTGGATCTACGCCTCTGGGAATACAACAGAAGCTTTCTGGCGCACTGAGTAGGATCTTGTTCAACACTACGATCGACTGCCACATAGTCAACGGATTGATCAAGATCGAAGTCATCGCATCATGGCCGAATTCAAGGACCTGATGGTACTCATGCAGCAACAACTTCAGCAACAACAAGAAATGATGCTGAAGATGGAGCAACAACGGAAGGACGATCAGACAAGATTCGAAAGTATACTTGGGAAGATCACGTCAGGTACGACTTTAACTTCTACTTCAACGGTCACCTCGGCGACTCCGAACTTCCCTCCTTTTGATTCAACGTCTGAACTTTGGACCGATTATTACGCTAGGTTCTGCACCTTCCTGGGCGCTCATTCTGTTTCGGACAATAAGAAAGCCCAAGTATTTCTTACGAACCAATCAGCCACTACGTACAAGCTATTGGTTAATCTCGCGGCTCAAAAGACCCCTCCTACTGATATCAACGAACTGACTTTTAACGAAATAGTCGCCTTCATGAAAGATCAGTTCGATCCAAAACGTTTCATCGTCCGGGAACGATTCAAGTTCTGGAGCGATATGCAGCGCAAACCCGGCGAAACAATTCAGGAACTGGCGGCGCGCATTCGCCAAGACGCTGCAACGTGCGACTTTGCGTCTATTAAGGACCCCCAGGACGAGGCATTGCGCACTCGCTTCATTTGCTCTATCAACAATGAAGCCGTTCTCAAGGCCCTTTTCAAGATCAAAGACGACGAACTGAATTTCGCTCGCGCAATTGAAATCGCAACTGAAACGGAAGATGCCGCTAAAGTCGCCAAAGAAACCGTCTACGGCTCCAAGCCAAAGCCGGTAAATAAGGTGAAGCAGCATCACAAGGCCCATGCAATGGAATCCTCAGAGAATTTCAGTGATTCGGGCAAGACAAAGGTAACCTGCTACCGCTGCGGTCAACCGAACCACAAGGCAAACGATTGCCGATTCAAAGAGGCTAAGTGCAACCATTGCAATCTCAAGGGTCATTTGGAGAAGGTCTGCCGCAAAAAGAAGCTTTCCACATCAAAGGCAAGCAAAAATTCCGTGAAAAGAATTGAATTCATCAACTCGGTCAAGGAATCCCACGACAATATGCCAAAGCTTGAAGTACCACTAGAGATTGATGGCAAACGGTGCGTGCTTGAGCTGGATACTGCCACTACAGGTAATTTCATATCCACTGACTACTGGCATAGGTTGGGACGGCCGAAGTTAGATAACCCCTGCTGCCGCTATGAGACCGCCAGCAAACATGATTTGCCAGTGAAAGGCACTTTCGTTAGGAATACTCGTTGCCAAGGGTCAGAGTTTGGTTGTGACGTTCGATTTACGGTAACCGACATTCCTGACTTGAACCTCTTGGGACGAGAGGCAACCAAACAGTTGGGAATCTCCGTGGATAAGGCAATGGACAATGTAATTTCTTGCAACGCAGTGTTTAGTCATCTCAAGGCTGACATTAAGCTACGAGACCAATGCAAAGAACTCTGCGAAGAATTCCCCAACCTTTGGAAGTCAGAACTGGGATGCCTTAAAGACTTTGAACTAGAAGTCGAATTCAAGCGACAATCCCACCCGATTTTCTGCAAAGCAAGACCGGTCCCTTTTGCCATCCAAGCCGATTTGGAGAAAGCGTACGAAAGCGGCATTGCTAAAGGAATTTGGGAGCCGACTCAGTTCAATGAATACGGCACGCCAGTTGTTCCCGTTCGCAAGGCACTCCGTCCAGGTGAGACTAAGCCTGCATTGCGTGTTTGTGGTGACTATTCTGTCAGTATAAACCGGCAGCTAAAAGACCATCGACACCCGCTACCTCTTCCGGAGGATCTCATGCGTAAACTAGGAGGTGGATACGGGTTTACAAAGATTGATCTGGCCGATGCGTATAACCAGATCAAACTAGGCCCAAGAAGTCAAAGGAAACTTGCTCTCAATACACACAAAGGTGTGCTTCTTCAAAAACGACTGCCGTTTGGCATCAAGTCCGCTCCAGGTTACTTTCAGCAAACCATGGATCAGCTTACACAAGATCTACCTGGTATTGCTGTCTATCTGGATGACATTTTGGTCAGTGGCAAAGATGCTAATGATCATCTGCGGAATCTCCGACGATTACTTCAGCGTCTAGATAATAAAGGACTCCGCTGCCGACTGGAAAAATGTCAGTTTGCACAACCGTGGGTTGAATATCTTGGACACTTACTGTCGAAAGAAGGAATCGCCAAAGGACCAAAGGTCGACGATCTCCTCAAATTACCGGCACCACAAGACGTGTCCAGTCTGAGAGCATTCTTGGGCTCGGTACAGTTTTACGCCAAGTTCCTTCCTACCAACCTGGCTACAATTTCCGAACCACTGTTCCGTCTTACAAAGAAGAAGACGCCCTGGAAATGGGACGCAGAACAACAATCTGCATTCGATCGACTAAAGCAACTTCTTTCCTCTGAAAACGTGCTGGTTCATTATAACGAATCAATACCATTAGGAGTTGCTTGCGATGCTTCCAACGTTGGAATTGGTGCAGTATTATTTCACCGCTATCCAGATGGAAGCGAGCGGCCAATTTGCAACGTCTCAAAAATTCTTAATGAATCCCAGAAGAACTACAGTCAGATTCAGAAGGAAGCACTGGCTATTATCTTCGGGTTAAAGAAATTTTACCAATACCTTTATGGAAGGAAATTTACGTTGGTCACAGATCATCGACCACTTATTGCCATGTTTGGGCCCGGAAAAGAAACACCGATTCTCGCCGCAAACAGATTGGCACGTTGGGCTCTCATGTTGGGACAATTTGATTACCAAATTGAATTCCGCAAAACAGCTGATCATGCAAATGCTGATGTCCTGAGTCGTCTACCTGCGACTGACGATTTCCAGTTCGACAGGGAGGAAAGCGAAGACGATGCAGCTATGGTCTGTGCCATTCAAAACATCAGTAACAAAGTCACTCCTGCTGACAAACATTCACTGGCCCGCGAATCGGCGAAAGATCCAGTCATTTCAGTAGTGCTTCGATTCACGCGTGAAGGATGGCCGCCAAAGAAGAACGACGAAGGCACGGAAATGCAACGTTACCGTAAGTTGGCTGATTCACTATCTATTGTTAACGGTTGCTTAGTACTTGGCTCCAGAGTAGTGATCCCTGCCAATCTTCGCCGCGATGTCTTGGAATTGTTGCACCTGGGACACTTTGGCATGCAGCGTATGAAGCAGCTTGCACGTACGGCTGTCTACTGGCCAAATATTGATGATGACATCGAAGCAACCTGCCGCACTTGCACCAGCTGTGGGGAGCACCAAAACAAACCACCAAAACCTGCAATTCATCCATGGATGCTACCAGAAAAACCATGGAGCCGTTTGCATCTTGATCACGCTATTAATTTCCTGGGGACTAATTGGATGGTTTTAACGGACGCATATTCAAAATATCCCTGTATTCATACAACTCAGGCGGTCACGGCAAAGGCAACGATTGATCTCCTGGAACAGGACTTTGCTCATTTCGGATATCCTCATACATTGGTCACGGACAATGCATCAGCATTCATGTCGGAAGAATTCCAGGCATGGTGCAAAGAACGAGGAATTACTCATCTTACAGGTGCTCCGTATCATCCTGCTACGAATGGATCCGCAGAACGACTCGTCCAAACTTTCAAGCAAGCTTTACGGAAATCAAGTCTTCCTCCGAGAAAAGCCTTGCAAGAGTTCCTGATGCAATATCGTCGCACTCCTAACTCCAGCGGATATTCCCCCAGTGAGTTACTCAATTCGAGACAAATTCGGACGAAAATCGACACTCTGCTTCCGTCCCCAGCTTACACTGCTCAAGGTAAGCAAGCCAAAGAAGCTAGCAAATCCCAATTTCAAACTGTTGCAAAAGTGGACCCTGCTTATAAAGTCGGTGATCCGGTCTATGCTCTGTACTTTGGACCCCATCACGACAAGCAGCCACGTTGGGTGCCCGCTGTAGTCACACAGCGAAAAGGCACCCGTACTGTCAACGTCCGTGTTTATCCACGAGGACCCACCTGGCGGCGACACGTCGAACAACTGCAGCCAAGGCACGTTTCTCAAGATGACAACGAACCTGGCGCAGATGTCGATTCAACAGGTGCCACAAATACTGCGGATAATGATCCGTTGGAAATCGCCGAAGTACCTCAGACAGGAGGAGAAGAAACTATCGACGATGCGTCCAGTTCCGGCGGTCAGCAACTACGGCGTTCAAAGCGGACAACAAAAGGGCGTCCGCCTAAACACTACTCGCCGTCAAGGTAAACCTTCGGCTAGGCGGGGAGGTGTTATGGATTTGCTTCGCCAGAACATTTTGGAATTACATTCGATCCTGTTCTGGAAGCTCCTATGATGTACGAGGACATCCTCACACGTGGAGTGACGGCATCTCGATCCTTCTAGAATGTTCTACGGATTTCGAAGACTGATGTCATGATTATTCTAGAAGATTCTTTGATTATATTTAAAGACGGTTGCTTACCACAACTTGAGTTACTGTTTAGTTACTGCTGAAGTACTGTTTCATTACTGTTCAGTTTACTGTTTCTTATTGTCTCGATTCAACGTTACTTTTACTGTCTTGTTTACTACGTTTTGTTCACTTACTTCTGTTGGCTTTCAATAAACGTTTGTTTTCTACAACTCAACGTGGATCTACGCCTCTGGGAATACAACAGGCGGAAAAAGCGCCAGATCATTTGAAGTCGCTAATCGATCACAAAGAGTGGTCTCCCAACAACAAAAAGAACTGGTGAAAGAACATAAAGTCAAAAACCAGAAAAGAACAAGGTACACAAAAGTGATAAAGATCCAAAAGACGAGCTACAAAACGCGAAACAAGCTCTTCTCAACGTGAGTCTACAGAAAGTAGGCATGGAAACTCAGAATCATCTGAGCGTGGGAAGAAGTCTTCGGAACGAAGACCCGAATACAGTGAACCAGGATCGCGAAATCCATATGGTTCAAGTTGGAGAAACGAACCGAAACGTTACTATTTGCCAGCAAGAAAACAATGTGAACCTAGAGAATTGGTAGCTAGAACAGTACAGTACCATCAATACGCGAGAAAAAGAAAGGAGAAAGAACAACAAATATGGAATCCTCTAGTACAGTACCAACAAGGAAAAGAAACGAAACCAAACGAAAAAGAAAGAAAACTCCAAAGGATAGAACAAGCCTCAAGTCAAAACACAACCCCATGGTTATGGAAACCCAAATTGCTCAATGAGAGGTGCGAGGAAAAAGCAGCAAAGTACAGATTCTATATGAACATTGTGGCCATAGCAATACAACAAGGTGAAGGAGGTGACGAGTCGTGTCTTAGCTGACCAAGAAGTGTGAATATGAAGGAAGAAGGGGCCAGTGTGAGCCATCCGGAGGCATTGAAACCTTCTGAATTCACGCCTTCTGACAATGGCCAATAGGATGGGAAAACAAACGGTAAATTCGAATGCGAAGTAGCTGACGATGAACCAAAGAACAAATCGACAAGAAATCGGTACAAAAAGAACTGATAACTAGGTCAAACAAAGAACCGATAATTGGACAAATACAACGACAAAGAAATCGGTGCAATCGTTGTGATAAATCTATTGCAATACAACAGGTTCAATCGACAATAATACAGTCCAAAGAATTGAGCCACCAACAATCTAATGGACATTACTAGATAACGAACTGATATAGCGAGACAATCGGAGTAACAAAAGTATCAAATGGTGTAACGAGCAAAGAACCGATTCAATAGACATTCAAACCAACAAGGATACAATCGGAAACAATTGGCGTAACAAGGAAAAACCATCAACAAAAAGTACGCAAAACAATCGAAATTAACGTCGACAAACCGACGACTTACACAAACGACAATCCAAACTTAACGATGATCGGGGCATAAAGAAGAACCGATTCAATAATAAATACTTAAATTTTTATCTTGTCATAACTGGGCACTCATACCAATTGACTAATCATACATATCTTTCAAGAATTTTATGTTCCATTTTAGGGGTTCCTAAATCCAAAAAAGCTTCTCTTGGACAAAGAAGAAGAAATGGTTACGAAAGAAGCATAATCCGGGATGGAAATTGAAATAAGAAATAAAAGTGAGATGAATTGACTGAAAGAAATAAGGACGGAAACAGGGGCCCGTTAATAGAAGAAAATAAATTGGAATTTGGAAGCGTTAGTGGTAGACGCAATCTGGACCAAGGGGTAAATGGTGATGGAAAGAAAAGGAAAAGGGAATGTAATCGGCAGGGATAAAAACAGATATTAGCGCGGCCTGCGAGACAAAGTTAAGGACTTCGGTTCTTGGTGTGCAGGGATTCACCACTTTAAACGTTCCTCGTTAGCCTCTTGAGAGCACTCCCGTATTACGTTTGGGACAAAAAGAAGGGCATCAGTGGTAGATGCTCCCAAACCAACCGGGGTTGTCGGGGATCTGCTAGGCTATAGGGGAAAATCCGGTCTAAGCCCGTCCCAAAATCCCAAAAATCTGGGTTTTCGCTATATTATTTATCACAACACCCCTACGCCAGCGATTATCCTTAAGTTCTTAAATTTTTGTTTTGTTGTTTTCGTTTAAAGATTATGCAATTTGTATAATCTTCTTTTGCTTTCGTTATTACGTAACAAGAAGTTTGCTTTTTTTTGTTTTTCAGTTTCAGTCTAGTTAATACGAGCTCGGTCGTGTCTGAGAGTATATAACGGCAGTTTTATGTAAGAAAGAAAGAAAGAAGAAATTTATTGACAAACATTAACAAATCAGGAAACTGTTATTAAGTCCAGCGACTTGAATCATGAACAAAAGCAAGATAACATTCGGGACCGATTCGACAGGTAGCATTAACATGCGGGACCGATTCGACAGGTATCCAGCATACGAGATTTAGGAGTAATCTTCTCGGAAGACCTGAAGTTCAACGAACACATTGAGTCAATAGTGGCTGCCGCTAATAGGCGCATCGGATTAAGCAAAAGATCCGTTGTCTCTCGGTCAACGAATGTTATATCTCCATTGTTCAAGACACTAGTGCGTCCTTCGTCGGAATATGCCTCGGTGATCTGCTCTCCGCAATATAGAACGCTCATCGGTAAATTGCAAGCTGTTCAACATCGTTGTTTGCGGATGTGTCATGAATATCAACCGCTCAATTTTTCAACATTGGAACAGCGAAGACAAACAATAGACATAATTTATGTTTTCAAGATACTGAAAGGACATACCGTAGTCCAACCACATCTTCTATTCGACTTTGCCACTATTCCTCATTTGCGGCGTAACTGTTTAATTTTGGCACGTCAGTACTCAAGAACGAATATTAGGAAACATTTTTTCACCAATCGGGTCAACGAACGGTGGAATGCTCTTCCTGACAGCGCCATCACCGCCAACACTGTTACTCTCTTTAAGTGTAGATTGAAAGACAAACGAGCCATTGTCCATGAGATATAGGGTGTCAGGTTTTTCAAGGTAATATTCAAGTAAATTTTAACCAGTGGTAAGGATTCACAAAGGACATCACATAAATGTTATCGGATATTTAATGTAAAAAAATATTTAATTTAGATGAACGATTGTAATTTTTATATGTTATTTAATTTAAATTTAATTTAATTTATACATGGCTATTAAGTAATAATTACACATTACAAAATTACATAGCTAGTAACAATTAGGTTGGATTATTAAAAAGACAGAAGTTAAAAAAATCGAAACGAACGCGGCAAAATGAGTAAGCCATTGAAAAAAGGGCCATAAATAACTCAGGCTATTTTCGTGTGTGAAAAAAGGCGTAAATTGTCGAGAAATGCTCATTGAAAAAAGTGGTTCATGAGTTTAGATTGATTTAGAAGCTAATTGATGGTATATAGTTTGTCAATATAGGGACAAGAAGGGGAGCAAATCCGCTTAATCTTGACCCAGTAGATGATCCAATTAAGATATGCTGGAAGTGTCTTTTCCGTTGCCGTAACACAGTCCTGATGGAATGTACCAGCAAATGAGGCAACGACTACGAAAAAGAAATCCCGACAATCGAACGCCTTGCAACCGACAACAGATGTCTAAAAACGTTTTCAAAAAAGCATGATTTTTATCATTAAAATGATTTTTGTTCATTAAAACGCTAATAAAAAACAATGTATTTTCTCAATTTTCTCGCATTCGGTGTACACGCAGCCGAAATATGCCTTTTATTCAAAAATATGCCTCAAAACATTTATGGTGGTCATTGGTGGGTTACATTGGTCCGTGAATTAAAAGAATTTTGTCAAAACAAATTTTTTTATTTTTGTTAGTTGATCCCACTATAACTTCATATTAAGCAGAAAGTGGTTATCAAATACTGTTTGCTAATTTTTGGTGCTTTTACTACTGATGGAGATGGATACGGTACTGCGTTTTCAGATTATGGGTATTGTAATCGACATACATATATATATCAGGGAGTAACCGGAATTCCACTTTCGTCGAAAATCGTGTTTCGGTTGCGGTTCTGGCAAGGGGCAAAAATCATACCTGAACCGGAATTCCGGTTTAAAAAATTTTGTTTGAAATTTTCCACAATTTTGCTTTATATGTGGTCCAAACATCTATAATATATGTGCAATGATCAAGTTCCAATACAACCAAGCAGAAGAAAAATTGGTTTTAACCCAATTGCATTCAGACTCTGCCGTTGTTTAATTTACTTTGGTAGTTTTTTCACTTATAGTTCGACAAATATTTAGCAATATCTTGCTGTATAATCATATTCCGAAGCTAAACAACCTAATCGCCAAATAACTGTTATGTCATCCGTTCGCGATTAACCAGAGTCTACCAACGTAAATGGTCGATCTCAAAATGTGTCGATTGCAACCTCGATGGTGGCAACGACTGCCTAGCCTGCGACGAGTGTGATGGTTGGATTCATTACCAATGCGCAGATATTCCCACCTAGTTAGCTCGAAAAATCGATGGCAAAGACTGTATCCTGGTTCTTTGCAACAAGTGCCTCATTTTCAACCGAGATCGCCGCGATAATCGTAACAAAGCATATCATCAAAGCGCGCCAGAAAACGATACCAACAACGAACTAAGTATATCATCGCTGTTGAAACTTAAGCGTGACGTCGAAGCCCTATCTTCCTCTTTAAAATTAACAATCGACGAAGTGGAAACAATTACTGCTGCCGTAATTCCGTCTGCATCAACCACCGTTGGGCTGTCAACGACACCGCCAGTATCTGATATCACTTACGCCAATGTCGCGTACCGCAACGTGTCGTCTTTTGGCCAAGTTACAACTCCTGCCGCGACTGACGTTGAGGAGGCCAATCGACGCAGATGTATCGTCATTACCGGTATGGCCGAACATGGCGACAATTTAGCCGAAGCAACAAAGATCGTTAAGTTGTTAGATCCTTCCGCAACTGTTGAACAAGTATTTAGAATGGGACTCTTAGATCCACCAGGACGCCGAAATGTCACGCAATCTCAACGGCGGCCACGGCTCTTGAAACTACGGTTACCATCTTCGAGCGTGGTCAACTCAGTGCTCAACGAAGCTCGCACACTTCTGCAATCATCCCCAGTACAGGTCGGTTTTCATTCGCCGCTCAATGTCTGAAAATGATCGGAAACAAATAGCTGCACTTCACGCTAAAACAAATGAACTTAACCGTGAACATGAAAATGACTGCAACAACTCTAACAAATATGTCGTAGTTAAAGAGAAATTTGCAGTTTTTCAAGGTTGTTCTCGCGTGAACGGCCAATTAATTCGTGGGAACTATTCGGAATTAAATTACTCCTTCTCTTCTGTGAATAGGAAAACTATCTGTATCTTTAAACTAGTTGATAGGGTTGCTCTTACATCGCCCAACTGTAATCCGAATGCGGAAACATTTAACAAAATAACTGAAAATGAAAATCAGATCAGATGTTTACATTTAAATGCTCGCAGTCTCTGCAACAAGCTGTCCGATCTTAATTTCACGCTATCATGTGGCAAATATGATATACTAGCGATAACAGAAACTTGACTGAACAATACAATTCCAAACTCGCTTTTAGACCAGAGTAGCACATATCTCATTTTTCGGAAAGGCATACAACATTCGAGAGGTGGAGGTGTAGCTCTGTTTGTGCAAACCGCAATGGCTGTAAGCGAGGTTTCTAATATCACATCATACATTGAAGTTGTTGCTGTAGACATACTTACCCCTAGCAAACGTCGCATCATGTGCTGTTATCACCCACAAAACAACAATATTGACTACGTTTCTAGTATGATCAACTCGTTCAGTTTATTTTGTGAAGTTTCCTGACCAGTAGCAATTGTTGGTGATTTCAACCTCCCTGATATTGACGGGCTAAATTATTCTTGGCCATATAACCCTCTTATTGACTTATCCATGAATTGTACTATAGAAATTGGCTTGGAACAACTGGTAACGTTTCCTACACGCGGTAACAATATACTTGATCTGGTTTTAGTGTAGCCTACGTGGTCCTAGGGTGTTAAGTCCCACCGTAGATTACACACGAAACTACTACAATGCGAGCACCAAGAGATATTTTATTTTGTGAGCTTTATCCTAGAACCTTAATGTGTCACCACGTATAATTCAGACGATTTATTTCGCACACTACGACAAATTACAATTTTTACACAAACCTTTAAACAAATAAACGGCTGAACCGTACTCACCTTGATCGCGCAGCTTCTGTGGCCGACTGAGGCCCTGATCTAACTGCGCAACCGCTTAAATACCCGAGCTAGAGGTTTACTCCCAATTTTCTCCCTATTGATTTCTCTAAGTATTTCAAATTACGTAGTAAAATTTTCCCAGTTTTACTCTTGTTCCACTCTCGTAAAATTCTCTCTTAAACATAAGTGAATTTTAGTCGTTAGGGAATGAGTTTTTATGAAATTCCCCGAATTCTTAAGTATAAACACAATTTAAGATTTTATCCGAAAATCCAGCAGATACACATACATATATCCGCTAATGTAGGCCTAATGCTTAGGGCACCCAACCCTTACACTCAAATTCGATATATTTCCAACTTATGGCCTAGACTCACATAAAACTCTCTTGTTTCTGTTACTCCCTTGCGAACTCTCTCAAAAATAGCTAAGTCTTAAAATTTCTCTTGCACCCTGTACAAAAGTTCCAACACAATACGAAATACATCAAACGCGCATAGAAATGTAAACACACGACAAATGATACAGCATACATACACTACGTTCCAACATATAAGAAATTCATAAACTATGTGTGACAAACATACACTTCGTATAGAAATAAACATATACATTTACAATACACATACTTTTGTATACAATATTTCATAACAACAACGTAGACTGTAAACACAATAAATGTATTGCACAGATGGTAAACAAACAAACAATACATAAGGGAAGGAAATTAGGCCATGTGAAGTGGAGTTAAGAGCGTCGGCCCGTCGTGTTGGGGGTTTACGACCTAATACGTCCCCCGTGCTCACATAAGGGAATTTGTTCCCAAGGCAGCACCTCGTTACATTAGCTACATCGTCTGTTAATGTACCTATTGTTCAGGAGAGCGAAGGTTTTCTGTGTTCCGACCACGATGCGGTTTTGTTTTCATTAATTGGTAATTTTTGTAGTGACTCTATAAATCCGCAGTCAAATTTTGAGTATAAAAATTCTAATTTTAATGATTTGAAATGTTATTTGAACTGTGTTGACTGGTAAAGTGTGCTACGAGCTGCCCATAATGTGGAAGAAAAGAGAAAAAATTTATAATATTTTGTACAATGCGTGTTTATTGTTTGACCCCACAAAAAATCAAATATCTCTGTGAAACAAAAATGGCCTGATTATATTAAAAAAATGATTTCAAAGAAAAGGATACTTTGGCGACTTTCGAAGAAGTCCGGTGATTTTTCTACCTATAAATTGTGGAGCTGTAAATGCTCTAAAGCTATTTTGAAATTTCAGAGAAACCAAGAGCACAAAATATTAACATCAGGTGATAAAAATAAACTTTTTAAATACGTTAATAACAGGTGTTTCCGAAAAGGAGGCATAAGCGCGTTGACGACTGGTCTGTCAAAAACTACACAACGACGACATCGCTAAAACTGTGCCAATACCGACCAGTCCGATGGGGGACGAAGGTGACTATAAAAGCTCCCAAGGTGAGCTGATTTTCGACGATGAGGCCCGCTCAAAAATTTTAGCAAACACTTTTTCAAGTGTTGTCACAATAGATGATAAACGTTTGCCTTCTAATAGTAATTCAGCAAACGTTCAATTAAGCTTGATTTCGTTCACTCCAGCCATAGTACACAAATACATGGGTAAATTGAAAAAGAAGCACACTCACGCACCCGTTGGATTCACTCAGTATTTTTAAAGGAGTTGCGTGATATTCTGTGTTTCCCGTTGTCGTACTTGATCGTACCTCTTGAACCAGTCGAGGTGCAGGCGGCATAGCTCCCCGTATCTCGACCGGCAGCCAAATCTCAAGAAATGGCATGATAGTTGTGATGTTGATGTTAGCGTGAAGTCGTGACATCTGCAACGGTAACAGGCAGCGGCAGCAACGGTCACAACTCCGGCAGGGGCAATTGTTGCTATGCAGACTCATTTTTAATGTTTGAAGGTTGGGGGACGTGACCACGTCCGCCGGGAGTGCGTTCCAGAAATTAACAACCCTGTAGGCAAAAGAGTAACGGGCACAATTCAACCGCGGTTGAAGACGAGTGCGGAGCTTATAAGTATGACCTCGGAGTCTATCATGCTGGGGCCCCTCAAATAGTTGTTGAAGAGATATGTCTATTAGTCCATGGGTAATTTTGAATACCATGAGCAAATCAGCGCGTAAGCGTCGAGCGTCCAATTTTTGTAGCTGTAGCGCATGCAGTCGATGCTCGTAGGGTAATGTGCGTAGTTGAGGTAGGATTTTTGTACACGTCGTTGTGCGCGTTCTATTAGCGATGTCTTGGGGATAGTGCGGGCACCACACTGAAGACGCAAACTGCAGTCTTGGTCTTTAAGTTATCATAAATCGTTACACCTAAGTCCAGTACGCAGTGATTTGTTGGAATGGCTTCGTTGTTCAGTGGGAGTGAGCGGCAGTTTCGGTCTTAGCACAGCAACCAACGAAGCTGGCGATGATTTCCTGCAATGATGTGAATCTCAACGCGTACGTCAACGTCGTCTACCAGCACAGTAACAGGGGCACATGGTTCAACAGGCTTTCGGGAAGGTGGTACGAGCTCGATGGATTCATAGTCAAGCAACAACAACGTCACAGGCTTCGTGAAAGGATTACGGACCATCGAGGATCTGACTGTCTGATCATATACCGAAAGCGATGGAAACAAGGACAAAGTATAAACGTCCACGTCGGGAGACCAGGCCACGAGCGGCGAAAGTCAATTGGGAAAAGCTACACGACATAACCGTTCGAACACGTTTTACCGAATAAACAACGGTACGGTGGGACGCCAGGTGGAACGATGTTATCGCCGACACGATGAACTGGGATCTCATAACGAACATACTCACGGAAGCGGCGGTTACGACATGGGGAACACTGAAACGAGAAGTCGCCAACCCATGGACAGTGGGTAAAGAAGATGAACTCAGTATCATGCACGACGAGATCAACGACGCCGTCATCCGAATTCGAGACCTGAGAGCAGCCAGAACAACTAGGGCTGGTGACACCGAGATGGAACAACAGAGGCAAATCGCACAAACAGCACTACGGGAAGCTCGCAGAAGAAAGAAGAATGCTCTACGGAAACGGGAATGCGAATGGGGTGGTACGGTATCATTCGAGAATGCGAAGCGGCAGGCAATGAAGGCGACCAAGGTCGAATGTACCGAACCCTTCGCAAACTGGGAACCAGAGGACAACATGCAGGTCGATCCCACACCGTCACTACCGACGCTTTCAAAAACCATTTCGAAAAGTGTCTGAACGTCGCTACGAGAACAATCCATCGTTCGTCGAGAAGGCCGTCGACAACGTCCGTGACATGAGAACAGGTGCCACTGCTAAAGCTGCGAACCTGGAGCTGAACCAAGTCCCGAGCAGGGAAGAGATACTGTCGGAAATGAAGAAAGTTAAAGATTCTGCAACGGGCAGAGACGGCGTTCGGATGAGCTTCATACATCACGCATGCAACCCAGTACGGGAATCGATTGTCAAAATGGTACAATTGATGTTCAGCACACGAGCGAGTAACTGGGAAGCCTCCGTAAAAACTTGCCAAATGACCCCGTTGTACAAAAAGGGTGACCATAATGATACCAACAACTACCGAGGGGTCTGTCTGTTAGCTTTGGGAAGCCGTATCTTAGCCAGAGTGCTGGCATGTCGCGTACGGGGCTGGGCCGAAAAACTGTATCTGGTCGACGACAACCAGAATGGCTTCCGACCTGGACGATCCACAGCAGACGCAACTCAAATCTTCGTCCGAATTGCGGAAGACATCGCGGACCTCAATGCACGCAACCGCCAAGATTTCAATCAGAGCTTCCCGGACGGTTAGCTGCCCACAGCGCGCCTTCTAGATTTACGTAAAGCGTACCCCAGGGGCAACAAACCGGCGCTATGGTGGATACTGCAACGTTATGGTCTCAAAGGGAAGTTCCTAGATGTCATACGGGACCTGCACGAAACCACGATATACTCTGTCAAGGGAGCCGGCGGGGAAAGCGATGGTTGGTACCCTGAAAGGGGTCTACGCGAAGGTTGCCCTACTTCGCCCGTTTTGTTCAACATATTTCATCAGGCTGTTATGCGCCAGGCCAATGCAGAACGTCGACGAGTGGCAGACACAAAGGGCAAACAGGTCGGCATAAAATGGAAATGGATCCCAGGAATCAATTTCCCTGGCGAGGGCCTACGAGAGAAACACAACAGCGATGCTGTGCCCGTCGAGATTTCAATGTCCTTGTTTGCAGATGACACAACGTTAATTGGAATAAAGAACGAAATGATGGATGGTGTGACAGCGGTGAAGCAAGTCATGGGGACGTTCGAGGAATCTAACAACGATGACAAGGAAGAAACACTCGACTTCGATACCGAAGCAGGTGGAGACATCCGCATACTCGGCAGCTGGATGTCGCCGCAAACGGACGTTACAAATCGAATTCGACGGGCGGGGGAACCTGGGCAAAGGTTAAAAACCAACTGAAAAAATCGAAGTTGTCGAAAAAAGAGAGCGAAAGCTGTAAAAGCCTGTGTCGGCAATGCTCTCCTATTCGATTGCTCAGTGCGCACGTGGTACAAAAAGGACCTCAAACGACTCTAGAGCCTCATTGACAAATGCTACCGCAACATATGGAGCAATGGCCGAGAAGCACCGACTCGACAAATGCAACGAGAACACAAAAACAGGCAGGACATCAGAAACGAGCTGAACGTAAAATCGGTCCAATGGAAAGTTGAAAAGCGGACGCCAGAACGTATAGGCCACATTTTCGGCATGGACAACAATCGGGTAACGAAGGCAGTATTGCTGGGTTGGTTCGAGCGTCAAGAAACGATGGGCAAAACAAAAGGCCGCAACCGTAAAACGCTGAGGTATTACAAACGCCTTTTAAAGGAAGCGGGCATAGACACAACCGACGCGTGACGGATTGCACAGGACCGACAAGAATGGCGGCGATTGGTGGAGAAAAGGGCCAAACAACTGGCCAAGTGGGAGCAACAACGTGGAAACCAGTTCTTGGGCGACGAGATGACACGAAACCAAACAGCAGTTGAAAACGAGGAGATACGGTGCAAATTTGAAGACTGTCAAAAGGTGTGCAAGACCAAGGCGGGCCTTGCAATACATCAGCGACGAATTCACGGCACTAACGCTCAAAGCTCTACTTTTGTATGTCCGGTGTGTGAAAGAACCTTCCTCTCCGAAAACACCATGAAGAGCCACGTCAAATCATGCAATGGGATACAGTGCGACGACGCTAGCAAACGGAAGTCCGGCAACTGCCTAAACATCATATCCAAATCAAACTTCGCACGACATCGACGGGTGTGTACAGCTGGTGAGGGTGTTGGGGGATCAAGGGGCGTGACACGGAATGCCGTCCAGGCCCGAACCTACGTGGCGATATTCTACATATGCCGCAATTGTCAACAGCCAAGGGCGGCGACGAATCTGGCAAGACATCTGAGAACATGTTGTGGACAATGACAGAGGGGGAGAGGCATGCTCCCACGGGGGCGGACGCCTTCAAAGTCAAAGCTATTGAAAACGGCCCCATGGTGTACGACCTCTGCGCGGTGGCGGACACGAACGTCGGCAAAGAGAACTCCAGGCAGCGAGAGAGGTCGTTGGGTGTGCGGCCAATCTTCATCATCCGGCAGTAACCACCGATAGTAATAGAGCGAGCTGCGACTGCCACCGCAGTTTTCTGTTGTCGAATGTCTGGCTATTGACTCAGGGGAAATCGATTGCAACTGAGAGATGTGATGAACCTAGTATGGATTCGCCTCTGCTCGGACATACCCCACACCCGAGTCCCGAGGAAGATGCGAGAGGGGGCGCGATAAATTGGTATTCGGGAAGAATAGAAACCAATGGCAGCCACCGGCTACAGAAGCTGAGTTGACATTCCGATGGCAGAACGTTGGGAAACTATGCAAATCGA
The DNA here is from genome assembly GCA_030248225.1 of Trileptium ribeirensis. Taxonomy (NCBI): domain Eukaryota; kingdom Metazoa; phylum Nematoda; class Enoplea; order Enoplida; family Thoracostomopsidae; genus Trileptium; species Trileptium ribeirensis. The sequence goes on from JASANE010014380.1 coordinate 17,086, forward strand.
AGGCGTTTCTGGCCACCCACACGAAAAAGATGCACCGAACGATGGAGGAGACGGTCGTCCACACGTGGGGGAAACTGCGGTGAATCCTTTCAGCAACAGGCGAACTTGAAAAATCATATGAAATCGTTTCAGTCATTGAGAGCAGCAAGTTGAGCAGACAAAGTCGTATGTCCCACATGCAACTCCCAAATGGGGAAGACACATAAGGTTTTGTGCAGAAAGAGCGAAAAGGGAAGGCCGAATACCGCCAGAACCACCACCCCAATCGGAGCGGGAGTCCGGAGTATCCCCTCCGCGCCAGTACAGAGAAAGAAGGAAACAGTGTCCAATCTGCGGGATGGATTGTCCCCTCAAATATCGCGCGGCATCGGAACAGTTACAACCAATAAACCCTGCGAGGCGTACCCCCATCGGGGTGAATAGCCTGTCTAGTCTAGTCTAGTGTGGCTATTGAAAACGGAAGTAGGAAGGTCAACCGCGGCAAGACACCGGAGAACATGTGGAGAGAAATCCCGACGGGAAGACCGTTTGGCACCGGTTTGTCAGCTTCAACGAGGGGAGCAGCAGGGGGTATCCCTCCACGCCAACACAAGAGGAGACAGAACCAATGTTCAAATTGTGGAGTTTTTTTATGGCGCGTCATATGAGGAGTTGTGATAGCTTAACTCTGGGAGTCTTATCCCAAGGGGGTGATATGACTATCAAGTCGGCTCAAGCTATTGAAAACACGTACGTTTTCCTAATATGGGAGCTTTTATTTTGAGCGAAAGACGTCGTGTATTGTAACGTGGTGTGGTCTTATAATACAAAGCTTACATGCAAGAAAATAGCAGGTATATATATGTAATATGTAATGCGGCTTAGATAGTAAATAATGATCTAAATAACTTCTTGTTCGGTGGCATTGCGCTATCAAATGTGATATCAATGCTTTCGTGTTCATCCATTTTATCTAAGATAGCATCTGTTTACTTTTTATCTAACGTCTTATATACTTTTTGTGTTAAATTGGCCGTTCTATAACCATTGAAAATATGGCCTTTGGCTTTGGCTACTACAACTGTGGCTGGCAGTAGTTATAACACTTGCTGTCTGCTACGCACTATGCCTATTTATCCTGCGTTTATGACTTGGTGCAGTGGTTTACCTGAGATATTTGTTAACCCTGAGTTTGTTATTTGTGGCAACCAACCAATTATAATTGAACTAAAAATCCATAAACTCTAATTAAAGTGCTTTCGGTTCTTAGCCCCGGACGGTTTGCGATACCCCAAAAGGATGATAACGAAGATTGCGACGATCCCACTATGTTCAAGAAGGCGATGATCACGTGTATTACAACGATGATGGAGGCGGTGATAAAAACTGTGACAAACTGAGCTCGACTAAACGTGCTCGCACCTCAGTCGTGCGTAAAATTAACTCAGCTGCAAAGCTTTCTTTGCTCGATGGTGCCAAAATTGTGCGGAAAGTCGCAAGAAAAACTTTTCTGCTGATGACAGAACTGCGATTAACAACTTTTGGTCGATGTCGCATGACCAACAGGTGATTTTTATGTGGTAATGTTGATACTACAAACGTCACGCGCAACGTCATGTAACCCGTAACTGTACTTTTAACAAAGCTGCTGCTGTTGCTCGTACTCGAGTATGCAAGAAATTTTTCCTTAATACACTAGGGCAAAAGGAAAACATCGACAAAATACTTCGTAACGCATTAGCTGACGCCGGCCTTCAACAGCCGCCGTTAATCGATAGCTGCGACAAGCACGCGCCAGGTAACAAAATAGACGAGGCACCGATCCTGGCCCATATTGAACCTTACATTTCGACAATTTCTCATCATAGGCGCGTTCATGCCCCCAATCGCTTATATCTCCCCATCGGATATCAGCATCACGGACATGCATACATATTGCTGCGAAAACCATAAACCCGTCTGTTATCAGGTGTATTGCATAAGGGATGAGAACAAAAACATTAGCTTTATCAAACAAAGGACTGATCAATTGTGTTGCGCATGACCAGCATCTTAATGAACAACCGAAAGATCACGATTAGAATCCTTGCGACACATGCGTTAGAAGCATGAGCACAATGTCCTCGCGGAAGAAGCACGCGAGCTATACAAGATGGACGCTGGCAGTAAACCAGATAAGATACATGTTCTAGTTTCTGTACACCTTCAAAAGGTCATGCCTTTGCTTCTTGGCATCAAAGCCTGCATGTTCACACCTTGCTTTCAATGAGACTTTTGCCGTCTGAGTAAACAAAAGCGATCTGACAAATAGAAGTCACTTGCAGCTGTGGCCGGCTGGTCGACGGAAAGCATTGCCAGTGCATTTTTCAAATTCATCGTGCGTTATGGATCTGTCGAGACAATTACAATGTGGCTCGACAATTGCATCGTGCAGAATAAGAACTGGCGCATCTATTGCAAGATCGTTACACGTTTGAACAGTGGCTACGTCGAAGCAAATGCAATAACGCTAAAATATCTCGAACGTAACCACACGTTCATGTCAACCGATTCGATTCACGGAGCGATTGAAAACTGTATGAAAAGCATGGGAACCGTGGAAGATTGATGATTTCAATTAGGTATTCTCTAATGCCTTATCTGAGGGTTCCCTCGTCGGTGGTGAAATGCAGCTTCCGGACTTTCGAATCTTGAAAAAGCCAATTCGCGCAAAATCACGACGCTGCTAAACACCTCGCCCGAAGCTGTCCGACATCTCTGAAGTTTAATTCCGGAAGGGCGCGCAAGGGATGTGTTACAAACAACGTTTTGGGGACAATGTGTGGGACAGGGATATAGTGTGATCGATGTGATAATAGATGAGTTTGTTATTACTAAGCTGCCATCACGGTACGACCGGCCACGTGGTATCGCAGTTGGTCGTCAACGCAAAACTTTACAAAATTTGGCTTCTTTGATCCGTCCCAAGGCTCGACATTTTTGGAATGAAGTCGCTACTTTTGAGGGGAATGAAGACTTGGGTAACCCTGGAAATGCTGATGAATAAACGCGTTAGAAATGACTCGCGTCTTCTTTCAATAATCTTTTAATCAGGAATTCAAAGATCGTAACATGGCTAAGAGATGCATGCGCAAAGTATTATAGTTATCTCAGACAACAAAAATTCAAAAGCTCATATATGCGGTTTTAAATTACTCGTTTCAGGTACCAACGACAGGCGTTGGCGATATTTGCATCCATTAGGAGGCTACACCCTTGTTTGGAAAAATTTTCATGTGACCATAACTCAAAACATCAATCTTGGCGCATGAGTCTTTCTGCCATGACACGTACAGTCTTGGCAGTCAGCACATGTTCTGTGCAGGACGTCGATACATTGGGACAGTTTCGATACGGTTGAAAACGTACTTGCGGGCAAGCAACATAAACTTATGGAGGGTATGATGAACCACGGTTTTGGCCGTCAGCAGATGGTCTGTACACGACGTCGATGCATTAGGACAAAAGTTCGAGACGGGTAAAAACCCACTTGCGGGTAAGAAACATAAACGTATGGAGGGTATGATGTGCCACGGTTTTGGCCGTCAGCACATGGTATGTACACGACGTCGATGCATTAGGACAAAAGTTCTGGACGGGTAAAAATCCACTTGCGGGTATGAAACATAGACGTATGGAGGGTATGATGAGCCACGGTTTTGGCCGTCAGCACACGGTCTGTACACGACGTCGATGCATTAGGACAAAAGTTCGAGATGGGTAAAAATCCACTTACGGGTAAGAAACATAAACTTATGGAGGGTATGATGAGCCACGGTTTTGGCCTTCAGCACATGGTCTGTACACGACGTCGATGCATTAGGACAGAAGTTCGAGACGGGTAAAAATCCACTTGCTTGTAAGAAACATAAACTTATGGGGGGTATGATGAACCACTTGTTTTGGCTGTCAGCACATGATCTGTACACGACGACGATGCATCAGGACAAATGTTCGAGACGGGTAAAAACCCACTTGCCGGTAAGAAACCTAATCTTAAAAAGTTTATTAAAGCTCAAAAACAATTCTTCAAGAAGTGAAATATGTTTGTTATGCAATTTTGGCTAATTTTGGTCGTAGAAACAGTTTAAATGGCTGGTTTTGTCCATTTTCTTTCAGTTTTTGGGAATAAAAATTAGATATATTTCAAAAAATTTTCCAAATACGAGATTCCTGTTTTGACAAGAAAGTGCTGAAATCGTAAGTGCGTAATAGGTACCGTAAGTAGTCAAATCAGTGTCGATCTATGACAAGTACTGGGAGGAGGCCACATTTTATCATTGCTATTTTCATAACCAAAATTTTATTGTCTACATCAATTTGTGAACGTTGGTGTCATTTCGGTTTTAAAGCACGAAAGATTACAATGTCATTCGTTAGTTACAAAGACATCGAAAATTTAGTGTCAGCTCTAACATTTATATTGTGTAAAAAATACGAATAAATTCATTGGTAGCAGCTGTTCAGATACTCATCTTGGTTGCGAGATGACTTCAAAAGCAGAACAACAAGGCCAACGAGCGATTGACGAGCAAGCAGATCGTGTTCGACAAATGAAAGCCGGCGGAGCTGCACCGGACGAGGTTAGTTGGTAGTGATGAAGCTGGGACAGCATCCTGGCCTGAGTGGAGCTCGCTATGGATAGAGTTTGAGATCACGATTATGATTTTAACGTTTTACTAGACAAGAAATGGCAGATATTATGTTTCATGATACATTGCCTTTATAAGGTTACAATTATTGCTTAATATTAGAAGTATGTATATAGTACAATGTACTGTAGACACATGTCACATAAATTTCAAACGTTAGATGAATTGTTTGTCGGCAGGTTAGTTTCTTGTTGGAAATAAAGATCCTGAGGAGCTGAACATCTTTTTTGCGAATAACCATACTTTTATTCACCGACTACATTTATTTTCGACATATTTTGGTAGGCTCAAAATAATTACATTTTTTCGACACAGTTTCCTCTTCCCGCAATATGTTATGATAAAAAATTGTGTATATTTGACCCTAATGTTTTGTTTAGTTATCCAAGGTTTTGGGCTCCAAAAATCAGAAACGCATTGGTCATTAAAATAGATAACTGGGTCGGGGCTTAAGCAGAGGCGAATCTGCAACCTTCCTCTAAATAATGCTTACTCAACATAGGCGTTTTCGGCGTTTAGTTTAGAATAAAATTTTGTGCATACGTAGATTCGTAGGTTTCTAGTCAGCAATCTTGCCCAACAAATTACCGGGTGCGTACACGTTATCAGGAACCAGAAATTTTCAGTTTTTCTATATTGAAAATGCAGATGGAAGTTGTAAAATAGTTGTATCGTATATTGTGCTTATCTGGCTCATCCAAACTACCAAAATTATAAATGGGGCATGAGTGATCCCCAGTTCAGAACTGGGGAAACTGGAATTTCATGGGGTCCCCCTGATGAACTGTGGGACCATAAAACCATACATGGGCTTGGGGTTGCCAGGGGAAATTGAGGTCACGTGTAATTTAACGCGTGGCTGCAGTTAAGGATACATAAGAAAATTTAAGCTATTTATGGCCTTTGGATTTGCAGGGAAATATTATTGATTTTTAGAAGAAAATTCAGTATTATTTATTCCAGCAATTAATAAAAGTTTAGCGCAGGAAAGGCCTGGGAGAGAGCATGAACTGGGGGAACTTGGAAAAGGTCGATATGCCTGGCCCCTCCCTCCCTATTTGGAGAAGCCAACCAATGTGTGTATAAACGTTTGTCTTTGTTTGGCAGCCCATTGTACGGTGGATGAGAGCACCAACGCACGAGTTAACATATCGAAATCTACCACTTTTCTGAACACCACTGTTTCCTGAGACAACTCTATGGACCTAATATGCCTGAAAGTATGCCGAAGATAACTGGTCGCCCCTTTGCCAGGAATAATGATAACTCAAAATAAAGTATGTTATTGGCTTCCCTAAAGTGTCCGGGTGGGGGTGGAAAAAACGCGTAATCCCCGGTTGGGCTTCCTGGCAAAATTGTTGGCTTCCCCCAGCGAACATAAAAATTGTAAAAATTCCGTTCAGAAGTTAAAAATGTAATTAATTTCAGGAAAAAATGATTGAAGTTGGTTTTAACCTCAATAAATACGTTTTTGCAAATTTTTTGGTGCCATTTATTAACAATTTTAATGTTTTTCATCGAGAAATATTAACTTTTGGAAATTCATTGATTTCGACTACCCACTTCGCCCTTAGTTAAAGCCAACCTCCCTCCCACGCTCCCTGGCAAAATTCGGTGCCACCAGTTCCAAACCGGGGACCACCGGCAAATGGCTACGGCAAAATTGTTAACGAGTGGAGAAGCTAGTTTTATGGTGTATTTTTAATGTCAAACGAGTGCGTTAAAGGTTATAAATTGTGCTGGTTATGTAATATAGAGTCTAACTTATCTATATTTGCCTTTCAGGGGTTCCAATCTCTGATTCAGTGCAATAAAATGTTATCTAGTGTCCAACTGGAATTTTTCGTACTTTGCCACTGGTTTTTAAGACGGTTAAGGTCGACGAACGCGATTTCCAAAATATAGTCTCCCTTCAGATATTGCTATACGTTAGCATTTAGAAAGCTCTGTATAGATTTTTCCGTACACTGTATGCAATGGTGTGGTCATCTGCAATCCAAGATGGCAGCACCTTCGTGGGTTTCATGACGATTGTTGGCGAACCGGATTTACCGAAAGATTTTCGTTTGTCGTCACTAGTTGGATATGCATTGTTTTCTGGGCTTTTAGATAAGCTATCGGTTATGTGATACAACAGAATACGATGATGGCGGTAAATACAACAAACACAAAACCTGTTGCATGTTATTAAACATAGCGACAGCCATACATAAGTGATGCATATCGCTATGTTTAATCCTCGTTTGGGAGGTAATAGTTTATATACTATAACATTGCTGATATTCATTATAATAATAGTGTATCGAAATTTTCGTGCATTGCAACAGTTTGGAAAATATATATTTGTTTTGTACTTTAGATCGAGATCGAAGTTACAAAATTACTCGCTCTCAAAAGCCAAATTGGTGGACCCGATGACGGCGGACGCGGAGGAGTTACCGGCGGAGCGAAGAAATTCGTTCTGAAAACTGCAAAGGTATGTTGGACGACAAACAGAAAGCAGCTGCAGCGACATCACTCTGGGTCATGCTGTCCTTCCTGCGCGGAACACTAAAATGATTTCCAAAAAGTTTTTGTTTCAATGGCTCATTGGTTGGCTTTGGAACAACGAAACAAGCATGCTATTTGCTGACGGTTGTTGAGAATGACGAGTGCTGGTTGATGGAAGCCTGAAGTGATATCATCGCCAGGTGCGACAGGGCAGGACCTATCGTACTCAATATCTGCATTTCAACTAAGAAGGGACGCGTGTTTTGGCAACAATATACTTGTTCCTGCGATAGCTTAGATCGGTTGTTGGAGATTCGGGAATTTACCGTTTTTCGAAGTTATCTGCTTTGTACACGTTTTCACTTTTCGGGCATGTGTGATTGTGACCGCACGACAGAGCTAAAGACGTCTGATTTTCATACATCTATTTTAGCTAGTCTAACAACTATTGTATGATAATATTTGAGCCAATGGTGGTTTTTCTAAGCTGTTGTAATTTAACTCAGTCAAAAATAGTTGTACGACACTGTGATCAATTACTCCATTTTTAATGTCGGAACGAAAAACCATTTCGTACAATAATATATTTTGAGTTTTTTATTATATTATATCTTTTATAATTGCATCCACTAAATTATTCTTCTCTGTGGATAGTTTGCGTGCAGGTTTCTTTTAGCATTTATGTGCGAATACATCAAAAAATTTTTCGCAGAATCGAGTCTTGTCGATTTGTTTTTACCAGGATTCATATGGAGTAGAAATAAAATTCTCGGCAATTTATTTCATTTTTGATTGTTTTAGGGTACACGGGATTATGGGCCGAAGCAAATGGCAATCCGCGAAGGAGTCCTTCGAACTGTGATCGAATGCTTTAAAGCCCACGGCGCTGAGACTATCGATACACCGGTTTTTGAGCTTAAGGTAAACACATTTACATGATTCGGGATCTACAACACTGCGGAACATCAGTTTTTGCGGGATCATTCCATGGGTCGCTGTAGTCCTAATCTGGTGCGTTACTCGTTGCATTAACATTGATTTTTCACGGGGTCGATCAAACTGATTTTCGGAATATAGCTTGTATTGAGGTTGGTTATGTGTTGCCTTCCGTGGGTTTAGAATGGTCTGTACAGGTTTTCCGGGACGCCATTGTGGCTGTGTTGTATAAGGTTCAGCGTAAATAAAAGATCATTCTTTCAAGGGTTTAGACTTACCAACCGGATTGATTTTCTACATATATCGTATCTTCTTTCGTCATTCGCTTCACAAGTGTTTTAAAAATTGATAAAGGCATTTTGGTGCATGGAATGCGATGGCATTCTATTCTGTTTACCCACCTGGCTCGTTTGCGATATTCTAGTTACAAGATTAACTTGGGCAACATAGAATTCATGGGACAGTGGCAACCCGGAGAAGTTCTAATGATGGGCAGGAATTTATTGTAGAATATATCGGATAATCAGGATATCCTGATATGGACAACCTTATTCTAAAATTTCTAACTATTATTTAAACTTCAAAAACTGCATACCCGACTCTGCAATTCAATAGTACAATAGTGTATTGATGTTTTGGAGATTTGAGGCATAAACAAGCAATGTTCTTTTGATAAAGATGCTTTGTCCATCTATATTTGCTATGTAACCTACACTAAGTCCGCGAATAAGTATTTTAGTGAATAGTATTTAATTTGTTGTGAACACTATTTAATATTATAATTAACACTAATTTATTCAAGATAAAGTGGAAATTTCGGCTATTTTTGGTCTCCTGGGTTGTCTGTGGGGTGCCAGGCACTGGTTTCATTAAATCGGACGGGAGATGTCGCATTTCGCCCCTGGGTTTTTTGGTCAAAACATGTTCTTTTTAACACAATTCCTTATAAATGAACACCAAATTTTAAAAATGACCATATAAATTAACAGGAACATTTAACCCCACCAAAACCATCGTTCGAAACCGAGCTTTGCGTGCAATACTTATGACTGTACAATTCACAATGTTCATAAGCTATTATTCATATGTGTGTATAAAGCAGTACACCAGACTCTTACGTTATGTATGTATATATAACTTAAGTAATACACCCACATATACCTATGTAATATATGCTAGTTTGGTTACGTATAAGGGTATATCTGAGCGGTCATAGCTATGTAGTTGTAAAATAGACCAGGCATGCTTAAAAATGAACACTCACGGTTATAAATGACCAAATTTTTGAACAGTACAATTTTTGAAAAACCTGTTTCGCCCCTGTTGGTCTGATCCTGTTTCCCGGATTCGACCTCCTTATGAATTTTGAATCGTTCTGCCTCCCGATTAATGTCTCCCAGTCCGCGAGGGTCCGTAGAGAAATCAGGAACCCAACTAAACCGAAGAAGCGGCATTGGCTAAGGTTATTAACTTGCAAGATAAGTTCAAACAACCGAGGCTAAATACCTAATTTCGGACAGAAAGACGATGTTTCTGGCATCTGAAGTTAGTTATTTGAATTTAAAAATTTTCATGAAAATACACACAAAACGTTTAGATGTAACCCAAAATGTAACAGGGTACGGTTTTTAAAATATATCTAATATTTGAATTTTTAAGATATAAATAAGGTAAAACGTTTTTGTCCAAACTGAGCCATATTCCTCAAAACATCTCGCGGCAGATTTTCATATAATTTCTAGTACGTCAAAAATGTTGTGAATAGGTAATCCTACCCTGGTATCCGATACATTTATTGGTGGCTCATCAATTTTCTTGCTTACGAACTCGCAATTTATTTTAACATCGAAGTGGCATCTGCATCTATATATTTTCAACGTTAGGGTGGTTCCTTGCTACCCAATACCCACCGGGCACCATGCGATGGTCAACCTTAAGGCTGAATGGTAACCGAAAACTCACAATCTGTACAGTTTTGGAAATGAAGTATTTTGGGTTTCCAACTGACCGTTAATCAGAGACGGTCAAATGAAGTGTTTTCGTCTCAGTGGCCCAAGACAAGTAAAGTATACACGGAAATTGACCACCTGTTACCAAAACATATAGATAAAACGACAAAAACCCCTCCCCGGATATCCGAAAACACAAGGTATGCAGTGTCATTTTAGCGTTCTCGAGTCAAGATTTTGTCGTTGTTTATGGTAGCCCAGAGACATTAGTCCATAATGTCATGGCGCCCGCGGAACAGATTCCGAATACATATGTTAAAAAAATTTTATATAAAAATAATGTATTCGGTGGGGGCTTGGATGCATCGAATCTTCCAAAATTAATAACTTTTTTAAGATGCGATCATGTGATCTGGTGCCAGTAATCATTAATGTATGATGCATTCATCAAAATGATGTCGTTCAGGTACTAATCGTTGATTGTTAACCTCCATAATGTTTGATTGTCCTGACTGATATCACGACTTTTCAATTTAAATTAATTTATCACCTCAGTGCTGGCTGAATCCGCGGCTTTGGTCAACGTTCGCTATAGAGACTTTCCTGTGGTTTAATCACCCCTTCCAACAATAACCCCAACAGTTTTTGAATTTATCACATTCTATCTTAGTATGTTAATAAAATGTATCACGTTTTAGCTACAAGCTTTAAATACCAGTAAAATTTTGCACCTGGTAACGAAATGTAATTTTAAATATTCGGGTTATCCTAACGTCGCGGATAATCTAATATGAAAAAGTATCCAGATGTCCTTGCCTATCACTAGTAAGCTCAGCAGCGGTCAACCCAGTTTTTTGTAGGAAGGGGAGTTGCCAGTAATGAGAATCCAATGTCTGACTATTACGAAGCCATTTTAGGCGAATTTGTGGATCATTGTTTACGGAATATTTGCGAACAAACTTTTGCTGATAAATTAGAACTCTGGCTCGCGTGGCATGTTAAGATGGCAGTTAATTTATTATTACGGTGTCTTTTGAAGAAGTCTATCTTTAATTCATATAAAGACACAGTGATTGTAGTCTGTTTCAGTAATTTAACAATTATTGCTCTTTGGGAATCATTTTTATTTTTAGTATTGTTTTATGATGTATTTTAGGAAACACTGCTGGGAAAATACGGCGAGGAAGGTGGGAAGCTTATCTACGATTTGGACGATCAAGGTGGGGAAATGCTATCACTACGATACGATCTAACAGTAAGCTTGCCTCGAATAATTATATATAGAAATTTTAAAATTTGATAGATGTTCTGTGGTTTATTTAGGCAGGAAGGTGGCATTCTGGGTTTTCGTGTTCCCAGAACTCGTTTGAGTCCGAATACGCAGTTCAAAAAATTATTCGTTTATATTGTTTTCCGTTAGCTATTTTTTATCAGAATTGTGTTGTTGGGTTCGAAATTTGCGCACTTAGCATAAACGCACATTATAGCAAGTTCGGTTACAATTGGTTGCAGACGTCCCTCCCAGCGCCTATTGTATATACAGTTTGCATGCTGCTGGCATCAAATATCGCACTTATGGCCATGTGTAAATCTAGAATTGGAGTAATTTCACGCCATTGGTTTATTGCTTTCATGTTGTTCACTATCAGTGATCTGCCCTTTAAGCGGTACTTTGGTTGTTTGGGTGCTTATATCGGGTACTGAACTTTGATCTGGTTTGGCAAGCGATATACCTTGCTTATTTAAGAATCATCAATGTTGTGTTAATTGGGAGTGTTTTTACCAGGGGTAGCTGAAATTTTGTCGATGTGCATAGAACCAGGGGAAGCTAAAAGTTTGCTTTCGGCAACGAAACCAGATGTATTCGTTCTGACTCGAAAGTTACCAGACCTATGTGGCCCTCAATTTGTAGAATGTAGAAGCTTTATTACTTCGTTGCCGAGGTGGCCCTCAATTTGTAGAATGTAGAAGCTTTATTACTTCGTTGCCGAGGTGGCCCTCAATTTGTAGAATGTAGAAGCTTTATTACTTCGTTGCCGAGGTGGCCCTCAATTTGTAGAATGTAGAAGCTTTATTACTTCGTTGCCGAGGTGGCCCTCAATTTGTAGAATGTAGAAGCTTTATTACTTCGTTGCCGAGGTGGCCCTCAATTTGTAGAATGTAGAAGCTTTATTACTTCGTTGCCGAGGTGGCCCTCAATTTGTAGAATGTAGAAGCTTTATTACTTCGTTGCCGAGGTGGCCCTCAATTTGTAGAATGTAGAAGCTTTATTACTTCGTTGCCGAGGTGGCCCTCAATTTGTAGAATGTAGAAGCTTTATTACTTCGTTGCCGAGGTGGCCCTCAATTTGTAGAATGTAGAAGCTTTATTACTTCGTTGCCGAGGTGGCCCTCAATTTGTAGAATGTAGAAGCTTTATTACTTCGTTGCCGAGGTGGCCCTCAATTTGTAGAATGTAGAAGCTTTATTACTTCGTTGCCGAGGTGGCCCTCAATTTGTAGAATGTAGAAGCTTTATTACTTCGTTGCCGAGGTGGCCCTCAATTTGTAGAATGTAGAAGCTTTATTACTTCGTTGCCGAGGTGACCCTCAATTTGTAGAATGTAGAAGCTTTATTACTTCGTTGCCGAGGTGGCCCTCAATTTGTAGAATGTAGAAGCTTTATTACTTCGTTGCCGAGGTGGCCCTCAATTTGTAGAATGTAGAAGCTTTATTACTTCGTTGCCGAGGTGGCCCTCAATTTGTAGAATGTAGAAGCTTTATTACTTCGTTGCCGAGGTGGCCCTCAATTTGTAGAATGTAGAAGCTTTATTACTTCGTTGCCGAGGTGGCCATCAATTTGTAGAATGTAGAAGCTTTATTACTTCGTTGCCGAGGTGGCCCTCAATTTGTAGAATGTAGAAGCTTTATTACTTCGTTGCCGAGGTGGCCCTCAATTTGTAGAATGTAGAAGCTGTATTACTTCGTTGCCGAGGTGGCCCTCAATTTGTAGAATGTAGAAGCTTTATTACTTCGTTGCCGAGGTGGCCATCAATTTGTAGAATGTAGAAGCTTTATTACTTCGTTGCCGAGGTGGCCCTCAATTTGTAGAATGTAGAAGCTTTATTACTTCGTTGCCGAGGTGGCCCTCAATTTGTAGAATGTAGAAGCTTTATTACTTCGTTGCCGAGTATAAATTCAATTTGCATTTAGTTTTGCAGCTGAATTTTTTCTAACGTGTAAGTATATGTAAGGAGATAATAAATTCGTACGCATTACATGTCGTATAATGAGGTCAATATATGAACATAATATATGTTGGAACTTTAAAACCTGAAACAAGGATTCCAGAGCTGAAGGTGTATGTGTAGACAATAATTATTGGTAGCATTTCAGCGCACAACGAAAGTTATACTTAAAATTACTCTGAACATTTGGGCGTGAAGAATTTTGTGTTGATCAGAAATAAATAATCCAATTTCATGTACGGAATTTCAATTCTGAAGCTTGTTTTTGGTGCATACTGGCCGTGAATCGTTCTACGTTGCCAAGTAAGTTAACCATGAAGCTTCAATGTGCAACTTATATAACGGCTAACCTCTGGAATAACAGATGCGGTGATTTAGGCGGCGAACCCACCACGTGAGAGACTTGAAGATGGAAATGATTTCACGATTGGCGCCAACTGATCGTAAAATATTCATTTTAGACCAAATTCAAAATGTTCGCCATGGGCCTACACAATTGGCGTCGTTCTGTCTTAAGTTAAATTCCCACAATTGGGTTTCACCATTCATTTGAGGACTATCTTTGCGCTGGGATTGCAACTAGTTTGCGAATTATTTTCCAATTTGAAGAATCCGCTGGTAGTCCTAGGGTAATTTTAGGGACAGTTAAAATAATTTTAGGACCCGTGATGAAATCCACTGTGCGATTAGAAGAGGCTAAATATCTCACATCATGCATGTTTCCAGAAATTCCTGAGACATACATCCACATCCCTTACTTGAAAGATTCTTCTTAATTTAGCATTTTTTAATATTTTATGCAATGTTTTATGCAAAATTTATTTAGGTTATGAAGTACGTATTCCAAGGTTCCTTGAATTAGAGCGTGATGATTTCTACGCGGGCATGAGGAATTAAGCAAGATTTTTCTTGCATTATCCCCTATTTTCTCTGTAATTTTCTCCATTATGTCTAAATTTTTAAAATTTTTGCAATTGTGCACACATTTGCTAAAAATTTTCGCTCGCTCTCGGCGCGCAGCGGAAACTTGGCTTACGGAAGTCCGATCTTTATGGCAGTACTCTCCTAGCGCCTCTCTAGACAATTATGGTGTTAAGGTGGAAACAGTTTGTTTTAAGTTATCGAGCTTCTGGACGAACAATGGAGGCAGCGAATAATGTGTAATATTTTATTTTTAATTTAATTAATAATTATTTTATAATTATATAAGTATTATATATATAATTATTATATACAGTCGCGGCCAGAAATAAGTGCAATCGAAAACGATCGAAATCGAAATCGATCGAAAATTCGTTTAATCGCAATCGATCGAAATGTCGTTTAATCGAAAAAATGGTAATTTTAAAATTTTGAAATTTATCTAATTGCGCGAAAATCGAAAACGATCGAAATCGAACGAAATCGAAATCGATCGAAATTTCGTTTAATCGAAATCGATCGAAATTTCGTTTTATCGAAATCGATCGAAATTTCGATCGATTATTTTGCACTTATTCCTGGCCGTGACTGTAGTATAATGATTTCGATTTTATAAGTATATTTTATCATTATGTAAATTAATAATTATATAAGTTAATCTATATATAATTAGCGTTTTATATTTATAGTATATTGCTGAAACGTCATTTCAGGTTCCGTTTGCACGATACTTGGCTATGAACAAGATCAAATCGATGAAGCGCTATCACATTGCCAAAGTCTATCGGCGTGACGCACCGGCCATGACCCGCGGCCGCTATCGGGAATTTTACCAATGTGTAAGTTAAGTGAATGTGTACTGAGAGGGGCACTAAGAGTATCCGTGTCCAGGCATTTACTAGTACGCACCGGCCATGACCCGCGGCCGCTATCGGGAATTTTACCAATGTGTAAGTTAAGTGAATGTGTACTGAGAGGGGCACTAAGAGTATCCGTGTCCAGGCATTTACTAGTACGCACCGGCCATGACCCGCGGCCGCTATCGGGAATTTTACCAATGTGTAAGTTAAGTGAATGTGTACTGAGAGGGGCACTAAGAGTATCCGTGTCCAGGCATTTACTAGTACGCACCGGCCATGACCCGCGGCCGCTATCGGGAATTTTACCAATGTGTAAGTTAAGTGAATGTCTACTGAGAGGGGCACTAAGAGTATCCGTGTCCAGGCATTTACTAGTACGCACCGGCCATGACCCGCGGCCGCTATCGGGAATTTTACCAATGTGTAAGTTAAGTGAATGTGTACTGAGAGGGGCACTAAGAGTATCCGTGTCCAGGCATTTACTACGCACCGGCTATGACCCGCGGTCGCTATCGGGAATTTTACCAATGTGTAAGTTAAGTGAATGTGTACTGAGAGGGGCACTAAGAGTATCCGTGTCCAGGCATTTACTAGTACGCACCGGCCATGACCCGCGGCCGCTATCGGGAATTTTACCAATGTGTAAGTTAAGTGAATGTGTACTGAGAGGGGCACTAAGAGTATCCGTGTCCAGGCATTTACTAGTACGCACCGGCCATGACCCGCGGCCGCTATCGGGAATTTTACCAATGTGTAAGTTAAGTGAATGTCTACTGAGAGGGGCACTAAGAGTATCCGTGTCCAGGCATTTACTAGTACGCACCGGCCATGACCCGCGGCCGCTATCGGGAATTTTACCAATGTGTAAGTTAAGTGAATGTCTGCTGAGAGGGGCGCTAAGAGTATCCGTGTCCAGGCATTTACTAGTACGCACCGGCCATGACCCGCGGCCGCTATCGGGAATTTTACCAATGTGTAAGTTAAGTGAATGTCTGCTGAGAGGGGCGCTAAGAGTATCCGTGTCCAGGCATTTACTAGTTTTGTCAACAACCGGACGTCGAATCCAGATAATTTATTGGGGTCGTTGCGAGAGTGTTTTCGAGCGAACGTCGATTGAGCAGAGAGCGAATAACATGGCGCGTGCAATGGTCATCTTTGCCGGGCGCCTTGCGAACATTGTTTCTGTCGCAGTATTCGACGACGCTGGAAATGTATTACTAGAGGGTCCCACTCAAATATTGTGACTCAGAGCCAACATGTTTACGGGTATATCTGTAAATACAGGCTTTTTATCGACAAATGTATGTCTTGGAGAGAATTTTATGGAAATGGCTCATGATGGAAGGAAATTATGGACAAAAGCGTTCCTTTGGTAACCCGGTGAAATAATCGTTATATTACAGTGAACGGTCACTAAATGTTTCCGTGGTTGTAGAAGTCGATTATGCGTTAAATTTTCTCAAACGTATGTGACTGGTCTACCGTTTTTGGAATGACAGCTCCGATTCGTGTAACTGGATTTTGCATGAATTGTAACTTTTCTGATGCTTTTTCAATTTGAGACGATAAAAGTAGTTCCGACTGTTGAAAATGGTCCGTTTGTTTTACACAATTTTGGGAATGGTCACTGTAGTATATTATTTATTATATATTTATTATTTATTTATCACTGTAGTATCTTACTCCCGGATACATCTTCATACAATCATATGCTTTTTAAATGACGTTTGATATCTTGTTTAAAGTATTTTTTGCTTTGCACAATGTAATGGTGTCTGTGAATGGTTTGCATTTCTAAAACACTTGGATTGCTTCTTTTGAACCAAGGAACTTATTGCTTTTGAATACACTATACATATTACTCGAATAAACATTTCTTCATTCGAAGAACGTTGATTTTTAATATAAACACTTGACGTAACACATTGCTCGCTTCGCACCTGTACGTTCGCCCACAGTCTAGTGCTTTGTGCTCGAACAACACCGCTATATTAATTACTCTTTCAGGATTTCGATATCGCTGGACAAACTGATCCAATGATTGCTGAGACCGAGTGCCTTCGAATTATCCACGAAATCATATCGAAGCTCGAGATTGGTGATTTCGAGATAAAGGTATGTTATGGATCCTTAGTTGTAGTAAGTACTACACGTGCTGGCGAGCATTGGCGTCTTTCAAAATTTCAAAAGTTTGCCAAACAACAGTACCGTGTTTCATGAACCGTAACCGGTTAACCCCGAGCCGTCATTTTAAGGCGTAAACTGATTTGCAATTTGAAAAATTTTATTTCGTTTTAGTTGATACTTGAATTATTGTGTCAAAATTTATTTTATTCAAAAAATCGCAAAAAATGTTTCAAAAGTTATGTTATCAATTTTGACGCAAATCATACGAGCCATTGTTCTTTTGTAGCTGGTGTTGGTTGGTTTTCAGTTTTATAGAATGTTCTGTATTATCTGTCTTCAAAGGATTTCTTTTGCCTGAGTAAACATAAGGTGAGCCCCTTATCATCCTACTTTATCATTAGCGGTTGGCGATCGCTTGTTCGGCGCACCCGACATCCGTCAACATAAAAGAGAACATAAAATTGGAGTTTCAGGCAACGCATTCAAAACGTTAAGTAACAACAAATTACCTATTGCCAATTACTTCAACAACATTAAGTAACCGATTTGTGACCGTGTGACATTTGAACTGGAAAATTTTTTATTTTATTATCGAACGAAAATTTCACCCCGTTTAATGTTTTAATACCGGCACATCACAATGTAATTTTCGTGAACTACACGTATTATCAATAATAAGATAAAAGGGTTAGCGTAACGAAAAAATGCGGAATGCGAGTGCCACGTTATGTGTTCAAATGCGCCAAATAGTTACATTGTTTTAGCGAACAGAAATTACACTATGTGTAATCAGCCGCTCTGACTTCTCGAACTGAAATTTTTGAATTTGGGATTGGCTATTGCAACGAATGTTTTGTTCGCTAACAGGCGTTTTTCACATAGTGTCAAAAAGATCATATAGTATCGTTAAGTTTACTCATGCATTTATTTTAAATTATTTCAGATTAATCACCGACAATTTTTAGACGGCATGCTAGCTGCTTGTGGCGTTCCGCCTAAAAAATTCAAGACAATATGTTCCTCAATCGATAAGCTTGATAAGGTAAGCACTATTTTGTCTATTACAGGTCGAGGGGGTTTTGTCAGGGGAGTCGAGGGGTTATATATAGATATACTTATTCGGCGGTACGTCTAAGATGAGACCGAACTTCAGCCGAAACGACGGGGTTTCTTTAGGCTCGTAATTTTAGCGGGGTGAGGGACCATTTAGGGGGATTCTTACCTAAAATTACTTTTCCGTTGTCATATAACGGCTACATAAATTATTTCAAAACAAGGTTTTCACTGCGAATGATCAGAAAATAGATTTGTTGTAGAAATATCGATAGTGTCATAGAAAGTTATTGTAACTTTTGAATACATGCAGCTACTCCATCGCACGCTTTGTTGGTATCACGCAAAGTGGCGAACTGATCAGGTTCGTTTTAGGTTTATAGTATTATTCGCTTGCAGTGCAACACGTCTTAAGAAGGGAGCTGGAACTCAGCCGGGGTTGTACTCGTGTCGAAATTGCCATGTATGGCTAGGGTGCGCGCCGGAATAAGTTTCGGCAATGCTACTCGAGAAACAAACTCTACGTTCACTCAAACTGTTTGCTCAGAATTTGAATGTAATTTGTAATGAAAAAATATGGCAAACTACCCTACTTCAAAATTTAAGCTCAAATTTTGACGCACAATATTTTCCAAGTTGTATTTTTTGATATTTACTGGCTATGGCAGTATGCCAGAAACATTTGAACATTGTTCACACGTTCAAATTCGTCTGAAATGGAAAAGTGATTTTTCAAATTTTCATCAAGTTTTTAGTTCAAAATTTGACCAAACAATTTGACTTATTAACCTAGCTTAAGATAAACGTTAACACACTGATGAGATAACAAGGTACACTACGCCAAGGCATCAAAGGGTGACAGTCATTTTGACTGTGTAGTGGATCGGTCGAAGGCAATCAATTGTTTTAGAGCTTTTTATTAAACAAATATTTTAAAAAATTTTCAGGTTTCAATGTTCAACCTGGGGTAACCCTATGTTATACCCCTTGGCAAATCGGACGCCGTCCTGTGGCGAACCATCGGGCCCATGTTCATCAGGCCCCTGGTAAAAGTTTCAGGCAATGGAGAGCCCAGTCATATTTTCTGCAGTGTATATATATATATATATATATATATATATATATATATATATATATATATATATATATATATACATGTGTATATATGGCGTGCTAAGTAATGACGTATCGGTTAGTTGTTGTAATTTTCGGTAGATGACAAAATTTATTGTTTTGGAGTTGGTGATCGTAATAGTTTTCAATGAAAACATACCTCCAGTTTTTTTGCTCTGTTTTGTTTATTATTTGTTGTAAACAACAAATAATTGCAAAGTATCTGTCAGGTCTGTCCTTGCGAAAATGGGGCCCCAATATTCATCCTCGGGGGAATTTTACGGTGACAGGCAAGATAAATTTTGCATAAAAATGCCAAATATTTCCACATTTTACTGTACTGTTGCTGTTGTGCAAGTCTTTTCAAGGCTATGTAACGACGTTTTAGGGTTATAAACAGGAGTAATTAATGTTTAAAAAGATACAAACAAAAAACTTAAATCTTGCGACATTAGAAATTTTTGTATGAACATATGGTTTTGAGCGAAGATTGTGGACATGGGGGAAACTCTCAGGAGCAGGGGGATTAGGACAGTGGGGTGCCATCTCTCCCCACTATGGACAGACTAGGCTGTTTTAAAGTCACTGTTATTTTTAAGACTCCATGGGAAGATGTGCGCAGCGAAATGATTAATGAGAAGGGTCTGAGCGACGAGTGCACTTCCAAGCTCGAAGCCTATGTTCGTGTCCGAGGTAGGTAAGCCGTTAATTTTTAGGCCCAACCTCCCCCGCTCCTCCCGATCCCGAAGCCTATGTTTGTGTTCGAGTTAGGTAAGCCATTAATTTTTAGGCCCCACCTCTCCCGCTCCTCCCGATCCCGAAGCGTATGTTCGTGTCCGAGGTAGGTAAGCCATTAATTTTAGGCTCCACCTCCCCCGCTCCTCCTGATCCCGAAGCGTATGTTCGTGTCCGAGGTAGGTAAGCCATTAATTTTTAGGCCCCACCTCCCCCGCTCCTCCCGATCCCGAAGCCTATGTTCGTGTCCGAGGTAGGTAAGCCATTAATTTTTAGGCCCCACCTCCCCCGCGCCTTCCACGGTATGGTTAATTTAAGTATTGTTTTCGATGAAGAACTTGTATCGCATTGGAAAAGTTTCCATAACCTTTTTTCAAACCGGGACACCGGGATACTGGATTCAAACTGTAGTTCGTTAGACGTTGGCATTTGTCGGATATTTAACCTTAGCTCGTAGAGACAGAAGACGAAAGACAGTAATAATTCGATTTTTAACTTGTTTCAGTTTGTAATCTCATAGAATATAATATTAATTTGGGATCTGATTTATGATATACCTCTGTAAGATCTACTTTGTCAATTATTTATTGAGTGTTAGAACCTGATAATTTTATTGAAATTTGCGCTGTAGTTGATATCTCGTCTCTGAAGCGCTTCGTATTTTTAGCGATGCTATTATTTCAACCATCAACGTTCATCTTGCTTAAGATCGGTTGAGAACGAGGTTAATTTCTGAGCCTTATGGTCAGCATCTGGTTTGTACATTAGTTGGGATTTCGTCTCTTGAAGAGCTCCGAATCCACTACTTGTATCTATATAATTTTCAGTTCAGTAGCTCTAGTCTTTTTTTCTGGTTCCATGCAAAAACACTGTACTTCTATGATAAAGGGATATAATATTGTATATACTGATTTCAAATACCTGGCCCTGATGCTTCTGTAGTAAACTACAATTATTATTGCAGAATGTAGTCCTGAAATTACGTCCGATGCTATTATTGAAAGTTTTGAGAGCGACGAAGCTCTAATGCAAGTTAAAGGTGCAAAAAGTGCCCTCGACTCAATACGGTTGCTCTTGAAATACTGCTGTTTGTACGGAATCTCAGATAAAGTGAGTGATTGTTGGCTACGTATTGTCACGTTCGAAAGAATGGCTGATTTTGTCGAATTTAGTGCACTAAAGGCCCAACGATAGTTGGAAATACATTCATGCACATCTATTCGATGCAGCATGTCATTCGATGACCGTAGACCAACGTGGAAAATGGAGAAAATTTGCTCCTACCAATATACTGTCCTCGTACAATGTGTAAATTCATGTTCACTAAATTTGCTAATTTCCTTGGTAAAACTGCATTGCATTCCGTGAATTTTTGCATTTTTTACCAAAAGAATATGCATCTGCTGGGTTCTCATATTATACATTGGCAAAATGTTGAACGTGATTTGGCTCGTTTGTTTTAGAAATTCGAATAAGTATTGGAACCGGTTTGCGACAATTTTATTCTTCGTAGCTTGCTTACTGCTTAATATTGTTGACCTGCGAAAGAACACATAATGACCGGTGACTGAGCTTAAAGCTAAAATGCGAATGGGAATGTGATTGTTCTCGTGAGAGAGAGTGCGAATTGTGCGTAAGCGCATATTAAATGAATTTTAAAAGGATTGGTGGCCTGAGTATATTTAGTGGCGCAGGCAAAACTTTGTACATAAATGATATTTTGGGAAGCAACTACTGGAAGTGTCGCATAATTTTACAAAAATATTGTTAATAGAATTTAACCGGCGTTTGATCCTTATGTGTTTTTCAGCTTTTATAAACTGACACGAACCAAAGTTAGAATGGGGTGGGCGGTATCGCGCAATTATGGTAAGCTGGTACTGCCCGGAAGGCCACGATCAGACTTTAAGTAGCAGTCATATCGTGATTTCTGAAACGGAAAAGGGTTAACATATCGGTTTGTATTTTGAATTGTTGATTTGGAGGAACCCCGGGTCACTTGGAACGGCAGAAAAGTCCGATTTATTATAAAAAAATATGCATTCAGAATTTCAAAACCAAGACTATTTTAGTCATAATTTTGTAATAATTAAAAAATAATGAAGATAAATTTTCCGGAAAGTTGGGATATGTCAGTTTTGGCTTTGCGGAAGGCTACAACACAAATGTTTTCTTTTCGCATGTTCAGGAACGCCTAACACAAAATAAGTGTTTGCGCAAATAAATTAGGCACAACTGGATTATTTTGGGTTTGCCCATTAAATTTTCTTATTAGTTTTAAGCCCATTGCAAGCCGATATAACCATCATTGTTCAGGGGATACCAGCGTCGATCTATGGGTCAATCCCAGGGGTTTTAAAGCTGAACTTCATCAAATTGTCATAATTTTACTCTTCAGCGGTGTCGGTGTATTTTTAGTCTCACTCCTTAGCGATTGGTGTCACAAAAGAGAGAAACTGATTCAAGTTCAGCTCTTTTATTAGATTAGTTTATCAAATTAGTCATATTTTTTAGAATGTTGCAATCCATCTTTTGATCTCACAAGATTCAAGGATTTAGTCCTACATGCTCAGGATTACAGTGTTGGCCAAAGTAACCTTTAGGGGCAGAATTAAAATCCATGCTATGCCGTTCTCGATATACTAAGCCTAAGCTTTAGTCTTAGCCTAAGCTAAGGTCCCTATATGAGCCATGTACTAAGCCTAAGTCGGGGGGCTGCCGCCCCCGAACCCCCCGCTCTAAGCTGTTCTTTTTTCTAACGTTATAACGTCTGGCCCCTAAAGGTGACACGGGCCACAGTGTTTTACCACCGTTGGTTTGAAGAAAAATTATCGAAGCAGTGTAAACCCAATGCTGGAATCACGATTGCAGATCAGATATAAATGCCTGCGAAAATTCATCACTCATTCAGTGACGAGGTTAATATGACAAAGAATCGTAATCTGTTTGTCACTCAACCCTTTGTCATAATGGGATTTAATTTTTAGGTGATATTCGATCCAAGTATGGCCCGTGGCCTTGATTACTATACCGGTACAATTTACGAAGCTGTCATTAAAGGTTAGTGTCATTGATTGCTGTTAGTTTTTGTTACGTGATAAAGTCTAGAAAATTAGGTGTAGCCATAAGAATAAGAATACGGGTACGTATGTTCTTTAGTCACAGACTCATAATGGGTTGGCTTCCAGCATTATTTTTTGTTTTATTAAACATGAGTTATCATATAGAACGTTTTTTACAGAGATCAGCCGAGGCCCTAGAAAGTAGTTAGACAAAATATGTGACACCAGTTGGGACTGCTTTTTTGATGGCAAAGTTTCCTCGGATATTGACAAACTATTATTGTCCAGTGACACGTAGCAAGGATTAAAACAGGTTTTGAGAAAATACACCGTAACGATAATTTAAAATTTAAAGCGAAAATTGTAGGTAAAATTTGTGAGTAGCGAAATTGACAGTGTTAAAATTATAGTATTCTATCAAAAGTACATCTCAAAATATATGCCTAGCTAAACCCTGTCGTTTTAGCTTCAAAAGTCGTTGATAGTGACTTTAAAAATATATTAAAGAAACGTTTTGATTTTAATGCCATCGTATATGTCACTAACTATGTTTTGCCATAATAACAACGATATATAGACTCAATTTTTATAAAATAACTGTTAACGTTTGCAAGTGTTTGAACCGTGGCTTTTGCGTATGGAAAATTTTTTCAAATCTAGGTGTGGGACCACTGGCGATTGCTTTCGATGCGTGACGAATATTTTATTTTATTCTTTACCGACATGATCATATGTTCTGACACTCTTAACTTCAGCTAATCACTAAGTATTATATTTGGCCTTGTCTAACATTGTATCCCAGGATTTGTTCAATAGAGACAGTGGTTGATAGTAGCTTTTATAAACAAATCACATTCGAACATCTTTGTAGACCAAATTTTAAAAAATTAAAAATGGATTAACATATCCGATAGTTGCTATGATATGGTTTTTGATGAAGGAAATTTTGTTATATTTGAATATTGTTAATTTTGCGATTAAGTGATCCGTTTAGAACCGATCGCCATTTCTATTTATTAAGTGCATATTTTAATTTCAGAAGTAGGCTCTTCTTTATCGACATAATCATGTATTATAACGGTTTGAACGTTGCCTAATTACCATTTTTATGTACGTCTAACTAACAACACATTCCGCAGCCAAAAGCATCGAAATTACAGTCTACGAAAATTTTCGACGATGTTTCTCAAGTTAACGCAGATGTGGAAAAAAAATTTTGACGTTTTGTGTCCTCCGTATTGTTTCTCGCCATTTTAAATAAATAATACCTGTCGTCATGTGTATCTGCCTGAACTAGGTGATTCTGTTCCTGTTTTAACCAGGATTCTCTTGCTCGAAATCTGGTGAAAACGGCGTTATCGACAGCAGTTGCGCAGGTAATGTTGAAGATAGCGAAGATGCCAGCAGTACGACGACGTCGTCACAAATAGGCGTGGGTTCAGTGGCCGGAGGTGGTCGCTACGATCGAATGGTGGGAATGTTTATTGGCGGAAAGGGTCAGGATGTTCCATGCGTCGGGGTATCGCTGGGAATCGAACGAATTTTTAGCATACTCGAACAGAAATTTTCAGTAAGTTGGAATCATTTTGTCTTATTTGCCATATATTCGGGAAAATACCTAATTTTTGTATGTATATATAACATATTTTGTGACAACGAAATAACTGGTTTCATTTTTGTGTCCAGGATTTTCGATTGAGCAGTTATTAAGTAGTAATTAATACATAATTATTTGAACGTTTTTGTAAGTCCTAAGTCTTCTTCATTCGTTTCTGCTGCTGCGTTACTTTGCGCTGTGTGGCACGAATGCAGCGGATTCGGGTTCACTCGAATGATACCTAACAAAAATATGTTGTACGAGATAATTAAAAATTACGTAGCACAGTACGCCCTGGAAATGCCCGTTGCAGCCGCGAGTGAATCTTGACATTTCTAAAGTATTTAATTTAATAATAAATTCTAGTTTCAGAACAAATTTATTTTGAGCAAGTCTCGAACGATTCGCGAGCGAGCGATAGGCTAATAATGAGTTGTGTAGATACGGTATTTCGCTTGCCAGAAAATTGCTCTATTTTGGAAATGGACAGGATTTTTGAGCAGGATTATTATAGTTTGAGACACGATGCAGAAAAAAACCAGTAATTCAACATTGAATTTTGTTCTTACTTTGTAACGCTGTTATACCGAGGCTTATTAAACACAGGAGCGGAGTTTGAGTGGAAATTTTATTTGTTCTCGGAGCACAAAAACAAAACTATTCCCTTTTGATTTGCTTACTAAAATATAATAAGTTGTGATTGTTGGTTTCCTGGAGACGTAAATGTCAATATATAATATATAATCATGTACTAAAATAAGGATGTGTAAGACACCCGCACGGGTTCGGTTTTGACAAGCTGGTACAACAGCTGTTTCCATGAGTATGTGTTTAACTGCTAGTTCCGCTGGGCACAGCGTAAAACATTTCGTTTGTCGGTGTGACTTGATTGAAACTGCGGGTGGAAAATCCATAGAGAAATTGGGTTGTCGCGCTACGAACCGACATAAATAATAGGCCTGTTTCTCAAAATAAGCTCTGCCACCAAGCGACGTAAATACCCTGACGGCTGTTATAATTTAACTTTGCACCATACCAGGGGCGTAGCCTGGCATTTTGAAAGGGGGAGGGGGTCGCGGCCCACAGTGGGTACCTAAAAGGGGGGTCCGGGGGGGGCGCGCTTAGATTTGTGAAAGCGGGGTGCAGAAATGGTATATTAAGTACGCCATAAACAAGTAAAAATGCAACTGTTGCGAAAATAGCTAATTTTAAAACAAAAATGTGAAGTTTGGTCAAAAATACGGTTGAAAATAATTGTTTTCCAGTGCAAGAGAGGGGGAGGGTCGCGACCCTAGCAAAACCCTGGCTACGCCCTTGCACCATACTACTTAGTACAACCAAGGACATAAATACAGTCACGGAAAAATAAGTGCACAAAAGCCAATAACTTTCGTTTGCATTTGCGTTCGTTCGCGTTCGTTTTTAGGCACTTAGTTTTGTCCGTGACTGTAGTGTATACCTGAACGGATGCAAATTATATTATTTAGGCGTAGTTATTTTTAGATCTGTTCATTTTTATAGCTCCTTTTTATGTCCTGCACAGTGCTTGCGATCGTTTATAGGAAGTCAGAAGTTGGGTTGTTACGTCCCTGAAATGCTCCAAAATGCTGAAGTACGTAAAAATAACCATCTTATACAACAATTTAATAAGGACGGCCCGAGCAAGGGTGAAGCCCGTTCGTTCCGCGGTCTAGCTCGTTTTTAATGTCAAATATGTTGAAGGGGTGTAGAAAAAAATCGGTTCTGGGAACATTTACCCGGTAAAAAAGTTAAATTGAAGCATTTTGGTGAACCCAATGTTTGAAACATTTTATCGCTAAATATTGTGCTCGAGAAGTCTCTAAAGCTAAGCTGAGTTAGTATTGCTTGAATATCTTAATGTTTTAGATTGAAAATCGATCAATTCGTACATCAGAAACGGAGATATACGTCGCGTCAGCGCAGAAGAAAATGCTGGAAGAACGCATGAAGCTCTGTCGGGATCTGTGGGATGTCGGAATTAAAGTGGGTAAAAAGTTGTTTTGGGGTTTGGAAGTATCTTTTCCGTCCGAAGTGAAACTTGTTTATGTCGTCGATACTTTCTTTCGCAAAGTAGCCATTGCTGCAGCGTTGAACGACTAACCAAATTTCGCTCTCGTGAATGCAGTACTAGTTTAGAGTAATTTAAAATCGTTGAACCGCGATAGTGGCGGTATTAGTGTTAGTTGTTGATGTATATGAAAGATTCGTTTTCATGTTATAATACAACCGACCAGAAGTTATATAAGGTCCGTTTGGTGACTATCACTGAACAAAACATAGATTTAGCTGTAACCATCGCTTGGTCGGTATATATTTTTGTTTAAATGTTCGTCAAACTGGTCTTTTTGTTAAACAAATTTATTAAGTTAAAACGTTTGACAATAAATTTGATTCCTGACTGAGCGGAAACAGTAATCTGTGGGCTACATTGCAAGCAATACTAGCCGATGGACCGAAGGGACGGGTCCTCGTACTTTGATTATACACTCGCGCTAAGAAATAAACGTAAAATTTTCGGGAATAGTTTGCAAAAAATTCACGAATAGCAATTGTACAATGCTGTGAATTGTTCGCGAACTGTTCAAGAATGATTTGCGAATTTGCTTTTATTTCTGAGCGTGACTGTAATATAATGTGGACTCTCCATTCGCAGGAAATTTTGCCAGGTGGCATGAACCGCCCCTGGTTCTGAACCGGGGGCGCCCGATTTTGCCAGGTGGGATTTTGCCAAGAGAAAAATAGTTTAAAACCATGTCAAAACCCTGTTGAAACGCTTCTGATGAAGCGGAAAAGCAATTTTGATGCAAATTTTGACAAATTTTTACCGAATTTTGTGCGCTTTGGACCGATTGTAAACAAGAAATTTGCCCAGAGACGATGAACCGGGGAAGCCCAAAATTTTGCTAGGGGAACTTGAAAATGCCAGCCTCCCAATTTTACGAGCCCAGATAATTTATTGTCGTGCTCATTCACCGTTCAGTTGAAAGAATTTAAATTGAAACGTGTTTTTAGACTGAAATGTCTTACAAGAACAATCCGAAAATGCTCGATCAGCTCCAGTATTGCGAGGAGCGTGGCATAGCTCTTGCGTTGATTATTGGAGACGGGGAGTTACAAAAAGGCGTTGTAACGCTGCGGGTTATCGAGACTAGGGAAGAGGTAAGGATTTTTCGGGATAAGCTGATTATTTGGGATGTTAGATAGGAGGAGTTGAAACTGGTTGCCCTCGGCTGATTCTTATGGCAGAACCTATTTTTGTCATTCAGTGTATGGTATACTTTTTATGTCAAGGAAGAAGATTCGAAATTTTAGTTTAAAAGACAATGTAATGTATTACAGCTTTGAAGTGGCTCATTTTATGGCATTTATGTGGGATGTTATCTGGAATTCCATGTTTTTTCAATCTGAGTCTAGTTATAGTATTTCCAGGATGGTAAAAGCCAAGGTACCAGAAAAGTAATTTCGTTTTTATTGAAAAACTATTCTGACCATTTTACTTTATGAAGCATGTAAAAATTTGCAAAATTCTAAGTTATGGGTGACATTTTTTGCTGTAATTCACTGAAGGTTACGCCAACAGTTTTATACACTTGCACTTAGCGTGCCTAGCGAGGGTTTAACCAGGTGTGATATGGGTTAAAATGAGGCCAAACGTATGTACATCTACCGATTTAACTCAAAAATTTTCCAATGCCTTCTCGGCAAAAAGGTATGCAACAATCGAAGACAAAGTTTCGAGCAAATTCGAAAAACCTGTCCTTACCTAGGACTACCTCAATTTTAATAAATCGCCAAGATCTTACGTTAGGTAGTGAGCCGTCTAAACCGGTTTTGTACAAAAAATACCGATTTGGATTGATAGTGGAAGTACCGTGTTGACTCAGATTTGGATAATTAATACACTGTGTCCTCGACATCTACAAATATCTTGTGCACTAGCCGGTGCACTTTGTTCGGGAAATTGCAATAATTGTTTTGGGTTGTAAATTTTATCAAGATATCTTGGTTATTTCTAATAGCAGAAAGGCAAATGCCTTTAAAATACAGAAATATTTGATACATCTTAGTGCGAGGCGATGTTAGCAGTATTGTAGATTCAAAAACAAACTCGTAAAATATTTCATTCAGAAACTTTATTGCTTAAAAGACTTTGTTGTTGTGTATTTTTCAGATTGAAGTAGCCCGTACTGAAATGATTCGTGCCATTAGATCTAAGTTGGCGGAACTGAATAACGTCAGCAGATGATATTTAGTGTTTGTTTAGAATATTTTTATTGTCGTTAATTTGCGGTGATTGACAAAGACAACATACAGTCAGAGTCATAATTCAGTGCAAAAATGATCGAAATTTTGATCGATTCCGATAAAAACGAAAAATTGATCTTCTTCGATTTCGACGCTGTTAGGTAATTCTGAAAATTGTGTGTAATTTTGATTATTTTCGAGTTTTCGACCGATTGCGACTTCGATGGATTTCGATCGTTTTTGATTGCACTTATTTTTGGCCGCGACTGTAGTATAAACTAATGAGAATAGCATAATGTACTGTAAGAATTGCCGCCACTCTGAATGGATTTAGATCGATGAAATAGGCTTTATCTTTAGCTTCAGCGCCAAGTAGCGTTTACTGGGTTTAACTTACCCATCGGTCTACTTTAGCTGAGTACTTTCGGACGTAATCTTTTTGTCTGGGGGTGGCCGACTCGACTCGACCTTTATCTGGGTCTCACGCCAGCTGTGTACTAAAAGTCTGACTAAGTAAGTAAGCCTTCGTTCGGCTAAATTCAAGTGTGAGGAAGCTTAAGGATTTTAATTGCGTCAGCTGGGCTAAGGCTGAAGCCGGAAGGAAGATCATTTACACAGATTAAGTATAAAGCATTGTCTAAAATTTTGTAACAATCAAAACGAAATATAATTTTTTTTGCATTTAAATTTCGTTAAGACTGGTAAACAAACGTAATTTACGCAACCAACTTGTGCTCCTATAAATTATCGTCAATAACATGGATTTTCTTTTATGGCTATCACTTGTGGCACTAACTTCCGAACATCGGCGCTTTTGTCAGCAATTCTATGTCCGTTATACCGTTTCTAGTCAATAACTGGTTTATTAACATATGTTTCCAGTTTCGTTTGTACTTATCACCGCATTTCCGTGGATTAGGAAATACAATATGTTAACTATCGCCTGCTATTTTCCCAGTACTCTGGTTGTGAATTTGGAAAAAAAATCACACGTAGAGTTTTTCCATCATTATGGGCATTGAAAGTATTAACTCTATTGCCGTAACATGCAAGAAATAACTGTCTGATTGGAAACGAACGTACTTTGAGCAAACAACAAATCTGGTCGAACGTATTTCGGAAAATTTCAAACAACATTAAGAATTTTATTGTATGAACAGTTTTTTCTATAACACACCTATACGGAACTTATTCTTGACCGAGCAACTGATCTACAGAAATCCATTGAAGATTTGACACCTTGGATACTCGAAAGGGTCAAGGTAACCCTGAAGGGCCAACGTGTAATACATGACACGCCGTTCTCGATGCTCTAAAGCCTTAGCCTAAACCTACGTCTCTTTATATGAGACATACACTAAGAATAAGTCTAAGCACTCCGGACCCCCTGTAAACTGTATTTTTTACTAACGAGATAGCGTATTGCCCGTCAGAGTTATGCAGCGTTCACAGATAAGTGCACTCACTGCATATTGTAGCACGTATGAGCATGATTATTGCTACAAAACGTCTTTGAAGCATGTAGCTATAATTCTTATTGTTACATGTTTAGTGCAATATTTGTGCTATTAGCACGATTTTTGTATGTACAATGTAGGATATTGCTGCAATTATTAATAGTGCGACAGTAAACTTAACCCACACTCATCAACAATCCTATTTTGTTATTTCGATTAAAAATCTGTTACCGAATGGTTTTTGGGAAACCGTAATCCTGCACATAATAGTTCGTGAACACACAGCTTTGCGATAGTAATCCGGCAAATTGGGTTCGCAAAAATTCAATGAAAATTACCGATTTTTAGCGAACAAAAATGTACCGGATTTGGATTCGCTGGCTTTGTTCGCGACCACTGCAAGCTAAACCGAGGGACCGATTATTTTGTGACGTCAGTATTACGTAAAATGTTCGCGAACTGCGACAAAGACAAATCAAAAGCGGATAGGCATTATGCGGCGTTCTCGTTATAATTCATCATTTACAATAAGATGCATGCGCATGGTCCTAATTATGTCACGCGTTGAAATGGGCTAGCTGCTATGTCACTCAGACAGTCCAACTGGACTATTAAAATTTTGAATAGCCTAGCTAGGCTATGCATTTGTCATCGAGTGTCGAGCCGGACTGTCCTTTTGTCACGAGGCGTTCCGCTGAGCCCTATAACTTAAGCCAGAGACTATTTTAGTCCGCGAACATTACGTTTTATTATATGTATCTAAATAATGCCCCATAAGCGGCATACAACATAAAACGTTGAATGTATATATTAAAACAAATATATAAATTAGAATTAATGTGGAAATACTATAGAACAAAATGCTATTACACTAAGCGCAATAGTAAATATAACTTCTCAAATTGACAGTTCAGCCGGACGCTCCTTTTGTCACGCAGAGCCTAGCTAAGCTCCCTACATTAAGACTAGCTAAGCTATAAAAATGTACCATAGTGATCCATGTAAGCTATAGTTCACCCGAACTAGTTGAGTTGGACGCGTGACATAATTTGGCCCTGGCAAACGCATCTTATCGTAAACGTTGCATAATGTCCCTGCTCTTTGGAACTTGTGTCCCCCCTGTAGTTGTGCCCCTACCCTAGACAGCCAATGTCACACTCATACTGTAAATCAACAGCTGAGGGTGGGCAACCCATCCATAGCTATTATAATTTTTGTCTACAGTGTGGTGCATACCCTTAGCTACCATTTTGGCGCGACTTAACTGTAACTGAAGCAAGCTAATGCGGTGTATTAGTCAACTGCGCTGCCTATTTTTAATAACAGATATTTGTGTCTAGACTATGAATGTTGACGACATAATGCCGCACAACGTCAATAAAACTGCAAATAAGAAACGGTGTCGTTGACACTGTCGAGAAGTGTGCAACACCCGTACCTAGCTGCCCATGGAAAGGTTTATAAAAACATTGTGGTGACTGAGAAACCCTGTGTACACCGGTTCCAAACGCTGGGGACATAACTAGAACGTCGCATTAGATAACTATTTTCACTGCAAATTCAAAATCGTCAAAATGTTAGAACACAAGGTGTAATTTTTGATAATTATTTCTCATTTTGGCAATTTTGGCATTTCTGTTATCGAAAAACCGATGAAATTGCTGCATTTGTTTCGTAACAACGGTTTACGATTCGCTATCGACTATTACAAAATAGGATAGTCGATGGGGGCAAGTTAAGTTTTCTCGTGCATAGGCGTTGTAGCAATAGTTGGGATTAATTGTAGCGGTAATCTTAAACACTGATACAAATTTAGTGCAATAAAGTGGGTGGTGCTTTTAGCAATAAGCTTTATGATTACCACAAATCGGTTAGGTATAATGTGACAATGTGCAGTGAGTGCACACATTTATCTGTGAACGCTGCATTCCCTGGACTGTAGACATACTTGCCTTGTATTGCGGATTTACTGACTAAGTTCACGTTGTTTATTATAATGAAATCCATTTCTTAAGTAACGTGAGGCGTAGTCTGGTATACCTACTGGAGTCTCGGCTAATGCCGTAAGTTAAATTTGGATTTTTATATGATTTATAGGTTTTATTAACGCCATTGAATCAACTCTCATATATATTAAGGTTTGTCAATGTTATGTGGCATATTGTTATTAATTTTGATTAATCCTATACGTCGTGAATTATTTTCCACTTCGAGTATCGATGAACCACTACAGACCGTTTCAAGGTATGGAACCCGGAACGCAACTCTGTGGTAGCGTTATGTTTACTAGGCATTGAACTATTTCGATGAGATAGCGAACAACAACGCGTATACCAGCGTAGACTATATATATTCGTTGAACTGACTTACCAAGTTTCCATACTTAAGAGTTAAACCTTTAAAAATTGTAACTGTAAGGATATTGACGAAAATATAAAATGTACTCTGCGTTGATATATATGTAATAAAATTATTTGTCTTATGCTTAATTGAGTGTGAACTAAACTGAAAGAATACATCGTGATCGCCATGTGATTTAAGCTGCAATTTGATCTCTGACAGGTTGATACAGTCCAGCTGATCATTCCAAATATGCGAAATACTAAATTTTGATTAAGCCTTGACGCCCTGACTTAAAATTTCTAGTATCGATTCGAACATTGGACGAAAGTCCTTCAGCTGTTGCTCGGGTCTTTAAGGCTTATCACCAAGTTGAGTTGACAGACGTTTACAGTCGTGCCATATTTGCCGAATTTAGTTGTACAGCACATTTAAACGTAACAGTTTTGAACAAACCCACGAGTTAAAAGATTATCAGTGGAATTTTCAAGGACCCTGCGGTAAGCTGGTTTAATTTTGTATTATTATCGATTATCTCATGTTTACTGACGTCGTGTTCGGCGTCTGTCTGCGAATTTCGAGCTTGAAATTGTATAGAAAATTACATATTTACGCAAAAACTGAATGACCTAGCTATGTTGTTTTACTTTGTATAAGTCGCCACACGGTAATTATTCTGAAGCGATTTGAAATCGGTTTCGTCAGTCGTTGCTGCAGGTACGAGAGCAACACTAATATAAGGGGAGTATATATACATATCAGCATGAGCTATCCTTTTTGTACGTTTCAATTTAATACAAAAGTTGTATATTTTCTCGGAGTTTTCTGCGCTAAATTCCTAGCAAGCGATTTAATGGCGTGTGTATATGCTGACGATGTCGACTCTAAACTGCACATATTTCTGTGTGAACGGTGGATTACTTCCGATAATGGTCTGAGATGCCGCCACTCTAAGCTTTCGCGAATGGAAAATGGTAAGTAAGTAAGAGGGCACTCCCGGGCTACTCCCACACCGCCGGCCAAAACATCTTTTCACTCCGTGCGCTCATGGACATTCACATATGACGGACTCTTGACTTCTGTGTCCATGGTTTTGCGACGAAATGATCGGCGAACATAGGTGGCTTCTTTGTTTCTGCTACTATATTCGTGTGTGTCCTGAGTGAACGCAAACAAACGTTTACTGAAGGGAGGGACAATTAAGAAAGTGAGGTAATAGTGACAGCGAGACAATTGACAGAGCGAGATTCGAGAAAATTGCTACTGTACGGGTCGGGAACACGAAGCAATTTCCTGTTTTACCAATTGTATTGGTTCCTGTCGCAATGGCCTCGTTTTCGCAATTGCTTACGATAACACTGTATTGTCGATCGCTGTTGTGGACATTTATGTCTATCGAGTATCTGAAGGCAAAGGATATCTTTTTACATAGGCTTAAAGCCTGTTTAGTTTTGTTCCAAACACACTGGCCCGTACAAAGAAACCGAGGTATGCATACTCAGGTATCATTATAGAGGCATTATGCGGCGTTCACGTTATAATGTCCCCACCCCAACGTTTGGAACCTATGTACCCCTCACAGTGTCAGACACTGTTGACAACAGGGTGTCTCAGACACCCCCATGTTTTTAATAAATTTTTTCAACGGTAGCTAGTTACGCGTATTACCACTTGCCGACAGTGTCAGGCACACCGTGTCTTCTGGCAGTTTTAATGACAGTGTTCGGAATTATTTGAGCAATGTTCATATTGGCTAGATACAAATATCGAGAATTTAGGAAAAACTCCACAGGACAGTTGACTAATAAACCGCATTAGCTACAGACGGTGTCCGTTAAAGTTAATTCGCGCCAAATTGGTAGCTAACGGTGTGTACGACACTGTCTAGAAAAAATTCAGTAGCTAAGGGTGTGTCGTACACCCTCGGCATTTGATTTACAGTATGGGTGTCACCCTGACTGTCTATACGGTAGGGTCGCGACTACAGGGGGTCAAAAGTTCCAAACAGCGGGGACATTATAACGTGAACGCCGCATAAGATGCAAGGAAAGCACGAGAAAATGTGACATCGTGCTGACCGGTCAGGCGTACAAACTGTTAAATCCGAAATATTGCCGGAATAGGCGCATATGGAAGCTGATCAAACAATTTGGAACACAAATATGATCAATGATGTTTGCACAATTATACCTTTGTTTACAAAACAGAATATAATATTGGCTGGCGTCTGATTTTATTTCCATTTAACTGCCGCTCAGTAGAAACTATCATGGTGTATTAATATAGAATTAATAATTTTTCATCAGATTGTGGTTTTTACTCTGCTTCTGAAAGTCTTAGGGTTATTGGCAGCTACGGATACTATAGGTATATGCGTGTCCTGGAGAATCCACGAATTTAGAAAATATGCAAAAAATATTCTGGAATTTTGGATGGTTATAGGTAAAATGGAGTAAAATCCTGGAAAATCGCGAACACAATCCAGGAATTTCAACTAGCAGACGTTAAGTTTTTTCTTCTCTCAGATGTTGCTTGCCTTATACTATTGAGGGCACTCTACAACTTGTCCCATAATCTGAATGTCACACGACGATTTTTACGCCTCTAAAATCCTGGACAATTCCTTAACAAATCCTGGAATTCCTGACCGGGTACCCGGGGCCACCCTCATAA
>JASANE010014381.1:0-37332 GCA_030248225.1 Trileptium ribeirensis
ATTTAAAAACTCAATATGGCCGTAAGGACCAGGGGCTCTGTCACACCTGGTATCGATTTATCATCATCAGTGTTAACCGATATGGAAAAACGATATCTACAGTTGTTGATGAATGAACATCGTGGCATTTCCGCCAAATCCAAACGAGGAACTGGGTAATTGCAGCGTAGCTTTGCATACCATCAACACGGGTTCTGCACCCCCTATTCGGCAAAAGGCATATCCTGCCCCACATGCAATGCGACAGGAAATCGAAAGGCAAATTCAACAAATGAAAGCCACGGGGGCTATTCAACCGTCAAGTAGTCCGTGGGCTAGTCCAGTAGTAATGGTAGACAGGCAAGATGGTACGTTGCGTTTTTGCATCGGCTATCTTTCAGTAAATGCTTTAACCGCGTCTAGCACGTGTTTCCGTTACTATGTACCAACGAGCAATTAGAGTCGTTGCGTGGAACCCTTTTATTTTCTACTAATGGATTTGCAATCAGGTTATTGGCAAATTCGAATGGATGAGGAAGTAAACCT
Organism: Trileptium ribeirensis; assembly: GCA_030248225.1. NCBI lineage: Eukaryota > Metazoa > Nematoda > Enoplea > Enoplida > Thoracostomopsidae > Trileptium > Trileptium ribeirensis. The sequence goes on from JASANE010014381.1 coordinate 526, forward strand.
AAAACGGCTTTTGTTACCCACGAAGGATTATACGAATGGGATCGTATGCCGTTTGGTTTGACCAATGCACCTGCAACGTTTCAGCGTACGATGAAAGTTACCGTTACTTGGATTACTGGGAATCAGCTGTTTATGTTTCATCGACGATATAATAGTGTTCTCGGCTGATTTTTGGCAACACTTATTCCATCTACATCAAGTATGGCAGCGTTTACGCGAAACCGGCCTTAAAGTCAAAGGAAAGAAATGCCATTTTGCTCAGGAAAAAGTGCAATTTCTTGGACATGTCGTTTCACGTGAAGGAATAAGTACCGATCCTAGCAAAATCGAAAAGGTGCAGAAATGTTCTAAACCAACATGTGTAAAAGAAGTACGAAGTTTCCTCGGTCTTACCAATTATTATCGGCGGTTCGTACCAAACTACGCTACAGTTGCGGCACCACTGTATGAAACGACAAAGGAACGTCCTAAAGGAGTCAAGTTTTCTTCTGGATGGACAGAGGCATGTGATACGGCTTTTGAGCAGCTAAAGGAAGCGCTCACTACGACGCCAATTTTAGCCTATCCGGATTATACAAGACCTTTTGTCTTATTTACGGATGCCAGTGACTATGGTGTAGGCAATGTTTTGGAACAAGAAGACGAAAATGGTCGACTTCGTGTGATAGCCTATGGAGGGCAGAAGTTTTCCCCTGCTCAAATGCACTACAGCATACCTGAAAAGGAATGTTTGGCTATAGTACGTGCGTTCAAAGAATATCGACCATACTTCATTGGTAATTACGTTACAGTATATACGGACCATCAATGTTTAACGTATATACTGAACGGCCGTCGAAATTTGGATGGACTCACAGGCAGACTTTTTCGATGGACCATCAAACTGCAGGAATATTCGTTCGAGGTGAAGTACATGCCAGGGCTTAAACTTACGAATGCCGATGGTATGAGCAGACCACCTTTACTTCAAATATCGAAGGAAGACATCGAAAAAGCCTACTCTTCTGCAGCCTATGAACGCGATGACGCTGTAGCTTATGCTGTGGATGCAGATGTCACTGGTCAAGAGGTTTCACGAGCGGGTCATACTGGTCAAGATCGACCTGAAATGGTAAATTTGCGACGCAACGTCATAAATCAAGACTGGCCATGGTCGCAGGAACGAATTCTTAGAGAACAGCAATTGGATCCAGAAATCGAGGAAATTCGAGCCTTTAAACTTGCTAATGGTGAAGTTGTAGGGCTATCGAATGAACGTTATCGATGGTTATGTCGAAATCAAGGAGATTTCTTCTTCCAAAATCAGTTACTTTTTCATCTACACTGACGCCATCGACATCAGCGACGCGCTGTGGCATTTACGCCATTAGTTGTGCCGAATGTGTTTAGACAGGAACTATTGCAACGATATCATGAAAACTTTGCGGGTCACTTAGCTTGGGAACGAACTTATCCTTTGCTTTCGAAACACTATTATTGGCCAACTATAGCAGCAGATCTACACGTATTTATACGGGACTGCATTGTCTGTAATCGTTATAATCCAGGTGGTAATCGTAAAGTACCACTACACCCAATTGCTATCCCGTATGCGCCATGGGAAACGGTAGGTGTGGACATTGTAGGACCATTGCCAGCTACAGAAAATGGTAACAAATATATTATTTCCTGGATCGACTATTTAACAAAATGGCCTGAAGCATTTCCTGTACCTGATACTACTGCGAAATCCATTGTGACAACCTTCATTCAGGGTGTTTCCAGTCGACATGGACATCCCAAAACGGTCATTGTTGATCGAGGTGCTGGATTTATGGCAGAGACACACCAAAAGGCTTTGAGTTCACGTGGAGTGAAACTCAACTTTGTGGTAGCGGATCACCATCAATCGAATGGTTTGGTCGAACGGTGGAATCAAACACTTATTCGGGTGTTACGCAAAATTGCAGATGAAAATCCAGATTGTTGGGATGATTATATTCCACTAGTTTGTATGGCGTATCGAATTACACCAAATGTAGCCACTGGGGAAACGCCATATCGTATGAACTATGGTCGAGATATGGATTTGGCAGAGGAACCACGACAATTACAAGTGCGATCGGACTCTGTACAAAAATACGTACAGGATTTGTACCAGGAATTACAAACAATTTGGACCGAGTGTAAAGATCAATTACAAAAGACACAGGAACAATATCGAGAGCGATACGATCGACGTATTTCGGCGAATCAAGCAGATATTGTCGAAGGCAGCTTAGTCTTCCTGCTTGAGAAAACTGCTCGTGGTCGGGGATTTCACCCAAAATTAGAACCGTTATTTCGTACTTTATATAGGGTACAACGGGTGGATGGTCATAACTTGGAAATTCGGGAAATAAACCAACCACGGGGTCGGGATTTGTTAGTCCATAAGGACATGGTAAAGTTGTATTTGGGCAATATAGAACAGTACTTGGGATACCTGCGGGGTAAAATTCCCATAAACCCTAAGATTCAAGACCTTTGTAGGGTTTGTCGACAGGTAAATGCACCCAATAGACCTGGTAAAAATAAGCCGAGACGGTTAAATGAATGGGTCGCATGTGACGGACCTCACTCAGAAGTCCACTGGTTTCATTTAGATTGTGTCGGACTAAGTAAATTGCCTACTGCAGTAGAGCAATGGTTTTGTGCTGAGTGTAAATAACAATGTGGTGACGGTAGTTTCAGATTGTATGTGGTAAAACAAATTTAATAACTAAATTCGATATAGTTTGGACCCTAACGAAAAGTTTTCTTGTTGGATATGAACCTAAATTTTCTGTTATTGAGCACTTGAAACTACGGTGGCTGCAGAGTTCATAATATTGTAATACACTCTTAGTTGTTCACAAGTGGTGTCTCTTCGAGCGAAATTATATGAGTTGTATTGTTGGAAAATTGTAAATAATTATCTGATTGGCAAATTTTGGACTAACTTTGATACACTGAACAGTTTCACAATAAGTGTTAGGAACCTTATTTTCTCTTGATTTGAATTGACTATTTCCTGTTTAAAGGGAACTTATTTTCTATCATCTTTTAAATTAATAGGCACTAAAAATTAACAGGAACTTGGAAAAAAATTTTCTGAAATTTGTCATCATGTTGAGATGATGCACATAAATATTGTTAATTTTGGTTATATATGAAAACTTATGAAATCTGATAAATGGACTATAGAAGGAGGAAGAACTGCACTGATGGAAAATCTGCAGATGAGGACATGATAGTGTCAATGATTGTAATTAGGGTGTACGTTATTTTAGAACGGCGGAGCTCGTTAACAAAACGATCGAGCAGCGGACACGGAGCCAGATCGAAATCATCGTCTATGCACGTCTATTTTATCGACGACTAGGGCTACCGCGTATGGTCATTTGCGTTCGAACACAACCACAACTGGAAATGGCGCTTACGTTATTGCGAGAATCCAGTTGGAACATTTTCGGGTTGGACAGCGAAGCTTTTCAGCTGCCGCAGTGGTTAAGAGACATTAACGCACAGGATATTTTAAATCGGGAAGAAGTTGGCATTGGTACGTCGCTAGCGCAACGATACTCGCGTCACACTCGTTATGGGCGCGTAGCACCGTTTTTATCCGAATCGTGGTTCAACGTTCGTAATATGACACGGCTCGGCGTTAAACAGGGTTTTGCAGCGACTATCCAGCTAGCAACCATGGAAGGCTTGGTAGTTTTCATTGATCTGATCGGATTTCGACTCACAATGCCAAGTATTTTACGTGAATTCTTGGAAGATCGCAAGTTATATATTATCACGTGGGCAGGTCACTGTGATCGGCATTATCTGTCGCGTCTCGAGATTCTGCGTGGAAAAGCACCACTCGACGCTGATCATTGGCTCGATCTTCAGGCGCTGAAAATGCAATATGAACATGAACAATATGCACCGAAGAGTAATCGGTTGGATGAACAATTTCGGCAAACGTTGTATCAAGAACGACCAGCTATGACACCCTGGGGTGATCTAGCAATGCGTGTCTTCGGAGACACAATTCATGATTATTTCCCACCGCCGCCTAAGGAATATAAAAAGAAGGTGAAAGAATATCGTAAACTCGCTCCCCGGAAACGCGTTCCCTATCGCGAGTTTATCGTTTATGCGGCAATGGATGCGTTAGTACCGGATTTGGCTGTTATGGCTGCGGAGGAACGATCTACACTTGATGGCGGAATCAAAACAGTAGAAGACGTACGAGATTGGATGAAAGATCTAGTTTGGACATTCTTGCCAATCGACTATTTCAAAGTTCCGCAAATAAAGTTCGATTTCGACAAGGCAGACCAGTATCCGGAAGTCGAAACGATATTTATGCCACGGTATTTCGACATGTGTCAACGAACCAATAAAGATTTTCCGGAACATCACTCGTATCCGATGATCTATGTTCGAGAACCGGATGAACTGGATGTCAAACATATGTATATCGCATTGGATACTTCGGAACGCATTCGTTGGGCTGCAGTATTGCCGAAATATCAACGTGCATGGAAAATGCCACAACCTGATATTAATCTGCACGGACAGTTATTGACTCCTGCCAAACGCAAAGCTATGTGTGCATCATTGCGATACGGCGTCATCGAGGATCAACGTCGCAAGCATTCAGGACCTGTCTTGCTGTCCGACTACGCACATCATATAGAGAGAGAAAGGGAAGACGCTCGGCGACGAGAAGAACGAACAACTTTTTCGGAAGAATCTAGTCCTGGGTTAGAAATTGTTGACGAAGTAATGGATCAATCTAGTGTGGCTGCGAAGCAAAAACCATCTGGAGAAACACTAGAACCATCAAAATCCATCGCGTCACAACCATCGTCGCAAGCGACGTCAGCAAGTGAACAGCAACACGGTGTTCCTGATCAATTAGCGCAACGATTGTCAGGAGATTTATCTCCAATATCGCAAGATGGCGATGAAGCTGCTAATCAAATTATTAGCACGAGTCGGTTGCACGAAGCTGTTGCCGCAGTGAGTATTAGTGACAATCCGGTGCGGGTTGAGGCAACGCCTGGTCAACAAATACCTCAGGTGGTATCACAACAAACGGATCACCTTATTTCTACGGAAGACGTAACGATGAGATCTGCTAATGATATGGATGATTCAACCTTTGTTGATCAATGGTTCGAATTCGATACAGTGCCAGCGGATTATCAATCATATCTAACGTCCACGAGTGGCACGGCACCCGGCTATGCCACAACAATAGTTTCAAGCGACTTGCAAGTACAATCATATCCGGTATTAGAAACATCCGGGACAGTCGTGCAACATCCGTCGTTACCGTCACATGATACCCCGAATGTAATTAGTGCGGTACCTCCGGTGAGGGGACCGTTAGGTACTCTTGCGTTTACTGTACCACCGCCAAATATTACTCGGATAAACGCTATGCCAGCGACAGGATTAGCAAATGTTTCTAATTGGCCTGTATCCAGTGCTTCGACTGGTTATCTTTCGGCTTTACAATTTCCGACAGTCGTCACCACTTCAATGGGAACTATTGTACGCAGCTTTCCTGGTGCTCTTACTTCAATGGATGTGTTATCATCAGCTGCGTCCGAGACAAGTACTATACCTTATGCGTTAGCACCGTTAGCTTCTAGTGCTTGGGTACCTCCGATTATGCAGTCAACAGCATCAATGGTACCAGTCACTACTATGAGTGCTGCTACTGCGGAGTCGAATCTAGAGTCCGTTGAACCGTTGGGAGCAATTGCTTCGGGTCAATTATTAAAAACCAATTCCAACCTGCAACGAAATAGACTGCAAGATTTTCTTGGCGAAATAGGTCAGAATGAACCACTATTTGTTGTTCGACGACAACCAATTTGGCCCCCAGAAACCAACGAGCGATGTCAGATAACAACTTGTCCGCGAATGACTATGTTTTGTTGCGCACATTGTCGTCTGGGATTCTGTCGCGGACACATCACTGAGCATGGATGTCACAGTCAATCTACCGCTATCGGTCACTGTGCATTTGGACGATGGGTCTGGAGTAAAGCTAAACACGTGCTACGTGATATTGATATTTGTATTGCTGTACCATATGTACAATGTTCGCATTGTCGCAAACTGTTATGTCCGGATCATGCTGCTACAGATTGCTGCGATGGGCAAGATCATCATACCGGATGCTCGACAGCGTTGGAATTATCTATTCCGGTGCGGCGAATGCTTAATGACGATGGTCAACCGGAAATCCACGCGGGAACTCCGGAAATTGACAACATGGATATACCGATCAGTCGTACGTTTTGGGAACGACGGCAACAAGGTTTCACGCAAATTCGGTTACAAGCGGATATGCCTGATGGTACCCGACCTACTAGCTGGTTTATGCCAAGTAATGCTATTCAAACTATACCAGCGGTATGTCGAAGTACGGATGAGCATACAATAAAGATTCAAGCGGAACTCGTACAATTACAACAAGTAAATGCTGTTAACGAACGACGTGTCGCCGAATTGGAAGAATCTTTGCAAGAGTCGCAAAACGCTCATGCACAAGCTCATCAAGACGCGGCGCAGTCACGACGACAAACTCAAACCATGCAGACAAGTATCGACCAATATCGTGTTCGTATTACTACATTGGAACAGTGCATTCGCGAACAAACGACACAAATGGTTCACTTGCACGATCGACCAACAACTGCAGATATGGCAGTTCAGACAGATGTGGTTACAACGATGGGTACGCCAAAACGGGAAAAAGCGAAACAAACACGGAAGGCAAAGCGACGACGTCAATCTTCTTCCGAATCTAGCAGCGACACTACGTTTACACTAGATTCGGGAAGGCGTGATAGCGACAGGGAGCCAGTTACGAGAAAGCAGCGAACCCATCCTACCATTGCTCTGGAAAGTAAATCGTTTGATCCGGTGAAACAAGCTGAACGAATTTTAGAGCAAGTAGAAGCACGCCAACAACCAATCGTACGACGAAAACGAATTCCGCTATTGCGTGAACCAAAAGCCGAATTTCAATTGCTAGAAACTTTTCCAGTAATAGAACAACCGGCGCAATTGAGAGTTACTATCGACAACCCTCAACCGTTACCGGAATCGCAACAAGATACAACGCAGATGGGTGCTCGACCGCGAACACATGGTTTTCATCAGCCGTCTACGTCAACTCAATCGCCGTCGGGGGAATATCACACAATTCAGAAACCCGTCAGTGAAGAAAAACCGGTAATTGGAGCAGATCAAGTAGCTGCTGAGGATGCGATTTGGATTCGTGATTACGAGAACCAACCGAATGCGGAGGAACTCCGACATGCACCGTTGCTACCGTATCTGTTACAATGGCGACCGATGTATACGCCCAATGCGTTCACACGAACTGAAAATGGATATTTGAACCAGTTGCGCATTCATTTCTATCAAATGATTGCAGAATTACCGCAACCTGTCCGAACAGCTGATTACATCTTTACCGTGGAACGTATCGGACTCACAGTATTCCAATACTTTCAAACGAAATTGGTAAAATCGGGTGCGAATCAAATTTTTCAAGTTATTCTGCAAGTGCTAGCCAGCCGCATCCGCTTCAACTTATATCATAAAACGTTGAACAATACCGATATAATGCATCGTACACCTTTTCCTGTTTTGCTACTCTTCAACTTCAGCGAGATGCATCGACAAGTGGGGATTATGGAGCGACACCCAGGAAATGTCTACGGGTCGCGCATTCGAAAGAGAGTAAAAGCATGGAATGGCCGATTCGGAGCCCATCTGCAAGATGCCCTTGAAACTGTTCGACGTACTTTAGAGGATTTGGAGATCCAAATTCGGTTACTACAGGATACTGTTATGGATCAACATCCGCGACGAAATCAATGGCTGAACATCGCGAATCGCCGACGGGCACGATTACAACCCGGTTGGGAGCAGCATCAACGGCAATTCCACCGATTCTTCGCAGCACAAGTGGACACCGCTGACCATCGAATGCGTAGACTATATGCCGGATATCGATCATGTTTGCCATATTTCGGGGCACCGCCATATCTTGCACCGGAACATTATTTACGAGCGGTTGGATATCAGCAAGAACAAATCTGGCGTATTACGCGAGGTGACTATGATATCTTTGCATCTCTCGATCGTATATTACCAGAAATGCCAATTGCGGAATGGGGCACTTACAATCATATGTAAACCTTAACTGGTAATAATAATAACTGTAATAGAACTAATAATTGATCGCTCGAAGTGCCTTCAATTCAATGTTACGGCTATGACAATTGCTCAGAAACAATCATTGATACTCTAATACTGCCAATGACTACTGCGCTATTTTGACAATATTGGAGATCCCACCAATATGCGATTAATGACAATTTCCGTGAACGATAAATATTGTGCCATTGACATTCGATGCCAAAAGAAGAACAAGTCAAATGCCATAATAGTGCTTTATTTTTATAATACTGTAATTTTACTACATAGTTTATGAAGGAGCTTGTTTTTTTATAACCATGTGATGAGTCGTTGTGGTCTTGAAACCCTTTAAAGATACCCAAATTTCATCTTTATAAATGAACTAAATCATTTTCGTTTCACCACATGTGTTAGAATCAATTTCACTTTTTTAACTTTCGTTAATGGATTTATTTTTAACCCAATTTCAACGGGATATTCATTCCCCTTTAAAAAATTCAAATAACTATCCTACTTATTTCGAAAAAATATATGTTTATAATTTCCATCACACAATTTTACGGTATATGCAAATCATATTTCCAACAAATCTATTTTTCATTACGTATGGAGTAACTAATTCATTAAATTTCATTCGGCTACGACCACTACTTTTGCCTACCTCCATATTGATATGTTGTGTTTCAAATACAGGGATATAGTACTTATTGTGTTTTGTGTTGTAATATAATTTTGTTAGTTTAATATTTGATCATATGCTGCGCTTTAATATATCTTGGAAGGAATCATAGTTCATTCCGAATTATAACAAACTACTATTTAGGTGCGACTTTTAATTTCATTATTAACCTATAAATTAACTCTTTAAAATTTTAGGAAAAATCTGATTTAGAATATTTTTGAAATTTTAGTTATTTTTCATTATCGGAAATTTCGCAAGAAACCAAATACAATCATCAGAAATCTTTCACAGTATCTTTAAAACTCAAACGGTGGATTTTGAATTTCTCGTTTACTTAATCCAAGTGTTGCTATTTTTATTTGGTATTGTTATTAATGTAAGTCCAAACAGAGTACGGTGTATACTAATTTGGTTTAATAATCTTGCTCAGTATTATATATTATTGCCATAATATTTTAAAGCATTGTATTAACATTTTTGTGTGCATAATATTGTTATAAATTGTAACGGGTATAATTATAACTTTTCAAATTTTTATTCTAATATTGGGAAAATGAAAAACTCAAAAATACAAGTTTAACCTGCTCCCTAGAACACATACTCAACAGGGACGTTGAGGAGTCGGGTCCGGGGGATGTCAACTTTTGGGCAGGTCCAACCTTGTATTTACTCTCCCCAAGACATCATACTTCCCTTGTTTCAACTTCAACCTTAAAACTAATATGAATTAATTTTCCTTCCCTGGGGAGACATTGACTCTCCCAGAGGGGCGACTCTTATAATCTTTCTTGCCAGGATATTTTCCACTATTTTGGGCATAGGGATCCATAACTTCCTTTATTTGGGCTATAGGGTGCCTATATTTCAAAATACCAATCCGAAACTAAAATTTAGTGATATTCGATATTTTCACCAAATACCAAGATTAATTCCATTTCTAAGAACTTTCCCAAGAGGGGGTGGTGGTTATGCTTCCCGAGTGGAATGGCACGCGGCCGCACCTTGGGTAACCACCGTAATTACCCCATTTTACTCCTATTTCGGGGACAATTATTTCCTAAACATGGGTTGGAAATTTACAAATTTACAAATTCCTTTACTTTTGGTTCAGATAAAACAACTCTCTCAAATTTCTTAATTCCTCACGATGGGGTATATTATATTCCATTCTCGGTAAGGCGATACATATCTCCACTCGGGTGAACCCCTTAAATACCTCTATTTGGTGATACATTATTTCTATACCCTGACATAATGCTACATTTTATCCAAAAACCAACTTTTCCACTTTATTTTCAAATTTATAAATATATATACTCGGGTCTCATTAAGCGGGGACAACTTCTACCCTACTATTGGACCACATTTCATCTTTTCCCCAAGTTAAAAACCCTCTAATCGTCCCACAATCTTATTTTTCTTAACCTTTGGTGTCCCTTAACTTTCATCATTTTCCTTCCAAAAATAAATATGTTAATATTTGATTTTCTAACTTCATATGATGGTAAAGGTTTCACATACTATTCCAGGGGGTTCTAACTATCTATTTCTACCCTCAAAACTACCTAACTCCTATGGGATATCCAATAATACCCCTACTTTCAACCTTAAAGTTCCTCAAATTTCTTTGAAAAAATATATAATAAATAACATAATAATTATTACTAAATAAATTTAGCTAGCTACTAAATTACTGCATTGTAAAATTTTGGCTTTTCGTAACCAATCTGCGCATGCTCGAATAATATTAGGAGGATAATTATTATTGTTGTAGACGACGACATGTTGTTGGTTTTGTGTGGCATTACGAGTATTAGTATTTTCTTTTTGTTTTTCGGTTTAAAATGTTCATTTTGTTATATTACTTACGATTTTGTCTTTATTCCTGTTATTTTCAGTGATGTTACAAATTTCCTTAATACTACCCTGGTTTTTTTTGTTATTGAATCCTCAATTACATGAAACACATTTAAGCCACATAATTGTTCTTTGCCAAAAGTCCTCTAATATTTTACATGTCCACTATAAAATTCGCAAACCCCTGACATACTGAGCCGCTCATGCATATACACGGAAATATGTGATACCCCTCTTCATAGGTGTAGATATTCTCTAGTTTGCGCATATATGGACCTACGTACAACTATATTATAAACTATACTATAATTATAAATATTACTCGGGTCTCATTAAGCGGGGACAACTTCTACCGTACTATTGGACCTACGTACAACTACAGTGGCGTAACAGGAGGTTACCCCACTTTTCTGGACCCTGCCGAGGTGGCGGGATTACTAGGCATGGTAAGACCTAGTATAGGGTAAGGCAGACCAGAAAAATGGCAGCCCATCCCCTGAACGGGAACCTCTGGGTGGGATTGGTCTTTCTCCCTTTCCGGAACCGTTTTACCACCCGTTGGTACCAGGCTGCCACAACATGGGCTGCTCTATCGTCGAAGGTTATGACATTGGTAGCATGCTCTAGGGTGGGGCCTAGTCCCCGGAACTAGGTCTTCGCGCAAGCCTCGCCTAGGGGTTGCCCAATGCATAAGCCGGGGAAATTTTACGCTTAGGGGGCTTGGCAGTTATGGGCCAACACCCACGTTCTATTCAGGGGCATCCTGTGTCACTTGTCCTATTAACACTAACCCATAAAATTCTTAGTTTGTTTTCAGATCCCCGAAATCTATAGCTTATTCAGGTAAAGTTACGACTTGGGTATGTGTATCCCATAATACACGGTTATCGCGAACCCACACCCGTATCTAAATATCCAAAAATCACTACAAAAATTGTTATCATGATCTATACGTTCCATTTTGCTGGACCAAGGAATCACCGTTGTGTTACAGTATTGTTACCAGCTATTCTACTTTACCCCAGGTGCATAATACCGGGGCTGTTAAGTTTTTATATATATATATCATACATTGGGTACTAACGTTGTTAATTTGTTTATAATCTTGTTCATAAATTTTCAGCTTAACAACGGGTATTAAAATTTTCCGACGAACTGGTGTTATTGTTAATCAAATCTGAGCCGATTTCCAATTATTTAGGGCCCGCGTGTTCCCCTACCAAGGTGCTGGTCACCTATAGCAACGTAGATATTCTCTCTAGTGCTAGCACTAGCTTGACCCCTAGGAGTTTATTGTCAATTGCGTATACGGCGCTAGGAAACCATCAAACTCATCCTTGTTCTGCTACGTTATTGGGTTATAGTGACATTGCAGTACATACCTTTAATTTTTAGGTCATTTGTATATAACAATAGTTTTAAAGCCCTGGTGCAATTTGCTTGCATACCATACTAGTATTACAAACAACACAGGTAATACATTTTATTCTTTGGTTAATATTTAAACGGTATCAAGACATTCCAAAGTGTATTAGTATACAACCTCTAAGTTTTGGACCTAACGGTTACCAATGCCTTCGTTAGCTCCATACCCTGTCTTAACTCGGGCCGCATTGCTGAGTTAAGCCAGAGCTTGGACGCCTTCAGAGCTAATGCAGCTCACTCCTCTCTAAATACTGACAAACTATAAAATAAAAACTAAAAGTAAATGCAAGATTTCTTAGTTATTTTTCTTTTAAAATATACACGGAAAATTTCAATTAACAGATACTATTGATCGTTACTCGAACATCTTTTGCTAATAAGATTTCTCAATAAATATTTTGTTATTAAAAATACCAATTTCATTCGTTAACATTACTCGATGTCAATCTAAATTCAGCTGTTCACGGGCCTGCTCGGGCACACCGTGACAGTGTTAAGTTTTGTCAGAGATTATAAACAAAAGTTTCTAGAGAACTCTAGGTTAAATCCTACACGAGCCTACACGGGCACAGCAGATACTAGAAAAGCTTTGTATAAAAGTTTACAACAAATTATCAAAACACTACAGACTCGCCACTCGAGCTCGCTGTAGTTTAAAGATAACTTTTCATTCCTTAAAACCATATATGGGCAACTTCGCATTGTTAACATACCAATTTTTCACAAAGCTCTAGTTCACAATCAAAATCTGTTTTTTTCAAAATCTATATTTCTTTTAACTTAATACCACGGCTCGTTATGCGAACTTGCCACGGTATACTCAAGCGTGGATGGCACAATTACTCGAGCTTGCCAACGCTGACCAAAATTACTCAGAGTTCGTTTTAAATTTGAACCAATCTTTAGGCTTTTCCAATATCAAAATTCATTACCCAGGGCTCGTCTTGCGGACATTGCCAGGGTATGATCTTTAATAGCACAGATACTCGAGTTCGCTATCTCAATTTTCCCTTACACAAAATAAATTATTTCAAATTCGCTATGGCTGAAAGGTGCCGGGTGCACAAAATCAAGCCAGGCTACATTTACAATTATTGCTTCAAATAAACACACCTTTTTCCAGTTTCTCTGATACTGGTAGACTACAAATAGTTCCATTCAAATAGTACATAAGCTACAACTAAAACTCCGCTTAAACTACTCAGGCATTTGTTCGAGTTAACTTGCTCATTACACACGGCCAAATCAATTTATTTTAGGAACGGTTATATGATCCAGATACAACCTTGATATCCCTGCCCGGGACAATGACATGTCTACCATTGGGAACTCGCGCAACTTTTCTTCCGTGACAAAGGGTATCTCCGACCGGTGGTAGACCGGTACATCCCTTTGGTGGCTTCCTTCCACTAATCTTGACTTTACTTATATTTTGGGATGATTTCCAACCTCGTTCTACTTTTATGCCCTTTCCTTCGGCCACCATTGGAGATGTCGGTTACGTTTTGGTAAGAAACGTGCTGCGGAGAAGGCCGATAAGCTCACAGGTAGATCGAAAATCTTTCTAAACCTGAAAGCTCCTAGCAAAGCTAGAAACCAACAACAATAGCAAGTCCATGCACGATGACCTAAGTTAGCCCACGATTCGTAATGTAAGTGGCAGGTGTCGAACAGTGATTGTAGTCGGTAAACTGTTAATACAGGATTCAACTCTTGTAATAATTATTGAGATTTTAATGAATATTGTGTTTATTTTATCTTGTGACGATCCTTTTGGGCTGCATTATCCTAGATTTCAGGGCTTTCGTTTCTTTCACACATTCGTTGGTTATCAAACTTACTGAATACCATTTTTCATATAATGTACAAATTATAAGGCATAAGTCAATATGTTTATCAAGCGTTGTAAATTTCGTAAAGCTTTAGTTAAATATGCGCTGAATTAAAAAACTTTCGGTGTGAAATTTGAAGGAAATGCGGTAATTTAGAAATGTTAACAGTGGTTTTTTATAAAAACTATTATTTGACTGGGCCATCAAGTGTTCATTTAACCAATGGGCAACCGAGATGAAACAATTTCAGATTTGATTTTAATCCTGTCATGGCCCAATTAATTTGTGCATCGTGAACTGTTTGGCAAACTCCAGACGGAGCCAGGGATCGAAACCGGGTTCTATGACTGATGGCGGCATACATAAACATCTAATATGTGTATGAGCTATTGCTCGATTCCTTAAGGAATCTCTCAAGCGAACACCACACAACACACCCAGTTAACACAACACTTCACTATGTAAACTGGTGAATCTATTACGCACAAGTAGGCATGAAAATTTAATAACAAGTTAAATTTAATTTGAGTTAAAAGTAAATATTTTTGAAACACACTTCACTGTGTCTTAAACAACAGTTTGAGACAGATAATCAGATTCGAAAATAAATGTATAATTTTAGACTAATATTTAAGATCGTTCATATAACATTCGAACGTACAAAAAAAGCCAATCGCCTTTCCTAAAGAACACTTTACAGCTGTCACTGCTCCAATGTCGCTTGATAAGTAAGTGAACTTCAGCGGTCTAACTAAGAAAACAGTCCTTTACACCTGTCGGTTACTGCTGAACTTTAGTACAAAAGATGAAAATGGTAACAAGCACTAACGGCTGTAACAAAATTACATTGTTTATTTACAAACTAATACTAATAATATATCAATCTAAAAGGCGAAAATAGTAACTGAGAGCAAATATTATTGGTGTTTACGATGTTTCGCCCCGAGCGGCATATTTGTTAATGTGCTGGCATACGAAAGTACAACCCGAATGAATAAAAAATTTCACAGCAGTACGTCAAAAATAAAAAACACTGCTTCATCGAGTTAAACATTTTCTATAATTAGATCGTTGAATTTGCAGCAATATTTGCTAATACAATGCTTTGTCTCATAAATAAAGAAGTTGTGATCAAGTCAACTGTCTAAATTTATATTTTGCTATATTTTAAGTAGCGTTCAAACGCTCAAAGATTTTGCTTTTATGTTGAGCTAAAAAATTGATCTAATTTTAACCGAAATTTGAACGTAATTTGTAACTGAATAATGTGGCAAATCATACTTCAAAATTTTACCTCAAATTTTTAGGTCAATAATTTACAATATCCACTCGCTTTTCCCGCTAAGTTGTTGCAATAGGGTACAAAAGTTGGAACAGCCTTCACACGTTTAAGTCACCAAAAACTGCAAGGAAATGCTCTTAAATTTTGGTCAAAATTTGAACTCAAATTTTGAGCAAATGCGAACATGTGAACACACCTGCACAATAAATTGTTGCAGCTTTACATAACTGTGGTTTTAAGCAAGGGAAGGTAAAAAATTATTTCAATAATCTCTAAACGGTATCATGGAAGCATCCTGGTACAATTTTTGCAATATATACTAGAGTTATACTTCCTACTCTGAGCTTTGCATTTTTGAATTTTTCAGTTAAAAAAATAACATTTGTTTTCAAAAATAAACAATTGTTAGATATAAAATTTCGAGTTGCTCTAGTTTGTTTTCGTCGAATTTCAGATAGTTTTTAACTATTAAAGGCATTACTTGAGCCTTCGAAATTTTAACTGAGATGAGTAGAAAACATGTCAGACTGACAGTTTAAAAAACTAGTTTCGAATATTTTGTCCCAAAAGCACCCTATTTGATCAATCATTTTGCCCAAAGATTAGTTGGATGCATATATAGCTTTTTGTTAGAGCAATTAACTCACTATTAAAACAACTTTTCATAAAATTTAAAATAGCCCATATGTTATCTATTTTAGCTACCTTATGTTATAACAGTGTACCGCTTTTACTATTTCGTCAACAACTTTCGTGCTTTAATTGTTCTTGTTTGCACATCGTAAAAGCCAGTGTTAAACGAGCTTCGTGACATAACCTGAATATAATAACCACATTTGCACATATTTTATTTTAACATCCAAAATACATACATATATTCTAAGCGACTAGGTCGGCAAATTTCCAACTGCCGTGAAAATACACCGCAGGCCCCGATCAATTCGCATTGAAGCTACGCTGCTTTTGCTAGCATAGTGAGACGTTATATATTACTTAATTACTAAATATTTGAAGAAATCAAAAAGCTAATTCGGAATCCTGAAGCCTAGCCATGTAACAAAAAGCCACACGTTTACCGCCACAAGATATATAACTCATAGATAAATGATAGAAATTGTGTTCATAAAAGGCACGACGGTAGTTGTAAATACATGAATTCCAAAGATGTCACCATATCGCTGATATTTGGAAATTTATCGTCATCTTATCGCTGAGGATATTTGTTTTCATCACCACAGACCACACTATATGTTGCATATGAGACGATTTCCGTTTGTCCTCACATCTTTTAGAGAGACAAAAAATCAAAAAAGTTAAGTTCTTTTAATGACAAAAAAATAATTCTTTCAACGATTAGCTAATATGGCTATCTGTAAATAATGTACGCAGGACTGGCATTAAAATAAAAGTCCCTAATCTCATGTCATTACCGCGCAGATGTTAATAGTGATAATATGACAGGTATACCACATCGTATTTCTTGATGTTCCTGTGCCGAAGTATTGCAAGGAACTACACTTTCCTTTCGCTCCCAAACTCATGTTCTCAATTCCAAAGCTAGAAGCACTCAAGTCAAAAGTTAGTGGATAAGTTAAACACATACAAATAGGTGTTGCTAAACATATCGTGTTCTCCCATATCTTGGAATTTTTACTGCTAATGCTAAACATGACGTACAGAATCAATAGTTCCACTACGTTTTTCAAACCATTATGCCGAAAAATTTATCATCGAAACTAAGAGTGATGATAACAAATTTATATAATTTTGTTTAAGTGAAATAAAATAAATTTCACTGTTCTTAATTTTCTTTAAGTGTCTTATGAATTCTAATATGATTCCTCTTTCCAAAGTAGTTGACCAAACCATCCCGATTTCCAAAGCTGTTAACCAAACTATCATGACGATATTGTTTCGCATAAGCCGACGTTTGCTGAAAATTCCTTAAGATCTGCATTGACTCAAGTCACACGTATAAAAACCAATACCTTTGGTAAATTTGAAATATCTTGATATATCAAAACGATAGTTTTACCGAATGGTAACTGTTGTTTTAAAAGTATATCTTTGGCTACTATACGTGGAGGAGCCATGGCTTAGAGTATTGTTTTAAATGCAGATGGTTTCTTCCGAAATGTCATTTTATTGACATAGTTAGAACCGCACTCACCTGATCAAAATACGAAAATAACGTATTTTCCTAATTTGGTGCCGCTAATGCCATAGGTGTCCAATTTACTCTGCTCAAGGTGGGGGAAGGACTTGATACTTCCGCCGCATGATGGGGGATGGATGTCTGCGGGGGGTGTTGGGAAAGTCACGGCTGTAAATTTTTTTAATTTTTAGAAACTTATAGTCTCGACCCATTTTGTTAAAATAATACCCTATTTCTATCTGTTTTTTTTGTATATCGGTCTCCGGTTTTTGACTAATTGCCCCAATTTTTCAAACACCATTTTTTATCAATTTTTTGCCCAAATTTTAAGCAAACGTGCTATTGCGGGGATAAATATGGCTCAAGGGGATCCGATCTTCGTTATCGGGTAATGCACCTACCCACTTTGAATACCTAAGAATTATGGCCAGTGTAATGATTTAGTTTTCTAATCCTATGCTGAAGATAAAGCATTTATCGCTGATTAGTCCTTTACTTAATTATGGTCCATTTTAAATAACGATAATGTAATAGCTTTACCAAAATGACTCTCCGAAATTTGCTAACGGTTTTCGCAATTTGAAGAATGGAACAATATTTGAAATAGGATGACCAAAATGTGGCAACTATGATGCTTGCTACGCGTTTTATATGACCATTTTAGGTTGTTATTATCCCGCGTCTGTATCCGGATTGTCCTAAGTCTAAATATTTCGGTTGAAACTCCAAAGTAAATGTTTTTAACGCAATTATGCATGAATTACAATATGATTAAATCTAATATTAAAATAGTTGTAATTCATTCAGTAAATAATGATTTTATTTTGCGACAATCTGAATTAAACCTGCATATTTGGCTTCAAGCCTCGGACACTATCTAATGAGGTAGCGAAGTACTGTTTCCTCGGTACCTTAAGAAACCTCGCAAAGCGGGCGAATAAGTACGAACATGCAAACGCTCGCCACATGACAAACTCGTTTAACACTTCGTTTCGCAATGTATGTTGTTACAATTATGCAACCTTATGAACTTAAAATGATAAATATTTTACGAAAGCTAACAGTTTTATCGAACGCCATCAAACAACAAGCGGTGATCGTAAATATGAGTTTTGATACAAGACTTTCTGTTAAAAAGCGAAGAGCATTTGAGAAATGAAGAATTTATAATAGTGGACTGAAAAGAACTTTGAAAAGCACGTTGAAGGCGTCCAAGTTCGTTTGTTGCTAATATTGTTTCTACAATAATTTTTTTTATTTCACGGTTCAATAAGGTGTTTTGCTAGTTGTTGTCATTTAGCGACACCGACAGTGTATTTGCGACTAAAACATTGTTTCTTCGCTTTTTCTTAGCACTGCTAAATATTTAATAATTAAATAAATACATCCTAAATAGTTCGTGTGTTAACTTAAAATCGAAGAATAAAAATTATATACCGTTCTAAAACATAAAATGCCGTATTGCCAACTGATACGATGCAAAGAAATTATATTAAAGACAAAACCTACTTTTCATCGTATAGTTCAACTTACCAAAAATGAGGTACGACACTGCACAAAAATACGCTTTCCATGCGTGATTTTATAGTTTATATCCCAAAATGTACGCAAGTAGCTTTGCACCCTTGTCGCCTAAATTCAGGATCAACGGAATTTGATTTTTCATCGTTCCACTCGAAAATGCTGCACGTCGATTATTGTCCTGGATGTCTTTAGCAAGACCCCCGCCATATCGCCCGAATCCCTGAGCAGGTACCGTAACAAATCCTTGAACTGCTTGACGCTTCACACGACCGGACTCCGGATAAGCCAGTGTTACTAAAACAATTATGACAAAATTATATGTATATTAGTTAATTTTATAAAAAATTGTGTTTCGAAATAAAAATCCTAAAAATATATTATGTATTTACTTCAAATATTATATTCATATATATTACATATGTTATATATTTTATATGTATAATTAAATATTTTACATAATTAAATATTATAATGTTACATTTGCTGTACGTTTGTTACTAATATTTAACCACCTAGTAAAATTTGTAAGGATTATAAATAAAACGAAATTGGGAATAATAAATTAAATTATTAATTGTAGAGTTTATATATTATTTAATTTTTTGAATGTATTTAAAATTGTAATCGTTTAAAATAAAATTATATATATTATTTTTACCAGAGACTAAGATATCAATTAAATTTTTAAATTATGTTTAGTATGAAAATATCTAAAAATTAAACATAGTTACCGCTCCATTTACTCAAGGTAGGATACCTGACATTAATTATTCAACAAAACAGTAGATTTTATTCTTGTAGTTCCTGAAGCCGAAGTTTAAAAAGCTTCCATTTTGTTTTAGGTAAAAGTATGCGTAACCAAGGAATCATGCATACATTGTATTAGGTACCACGTTAAATAAAACACACCACAAAATTTTCAAAATCAGAAATTAAAATTCCGAACTAATATACATTTATAACAAAACATTAACAACTATTTGTTATTTGACAGATTTATATTCCATATGCGTTAGCGTTATATCTAAATTAGCTATTTTTTTATTGTAAATCCAATAATATAGCAAATGAAAGAGAGAGCACTAGTTATATCGTTATAAGGTGTTTTTAAGGCTGGATATCCCCAAGCACAATAATTTGCAAATGTTTTGGCGTGTTCACTAGCAGCAGTTTAACAATATATTACTGCATTCTAAAATCAAGTGGACTTTTGTGTTTATTTTTAGTTAAATTGGTCGTTAGCGAACACGTTTTGCTCAGCGCTGCTCAGTACACAAGAAAAATGGCGACTTGTGTGTGATGGTAATATCGCACCGAAAATTATCTCAAAAATACTCCGGTAATCTTAAATTTTACAGTCAAAGTTAAACAAATTTCGCATGTTCATACTATAGCTTGTTAAAAACCGAGGTAGAAACACACAACAATTATGCTGTTTTCGCAGGGATAACATTAACTGTGCTACAGATTCACAGACGTAACCTCCGGGTTTTCCACTATGGCTTCAGTTTACAACAACAATATATAAATATAACCAATGACCGCTACCATCAGAATCTTCATGATGTCAATACGTAACATTCTTGGCCAGTATTTTTAGATTTCCATAAACAATTTGCTTACACCAATTGGTCATCGTATCTTTGATAACAATAAGTTGTAACTTCGAAATATTTAGGTCATCTCTTAAGCTTGTTTTATTGTTGGGATCTATTATGAATTTAATTTTGATTATTTTGATAATTTGATTCGTAGTATCATTAACGTATGCAATATATATGGACTAGCTATGTAACACAAATTATCTTCGGAATAACAAATCGGTCCTACCGGAACATCTTTTTTTTTGAAGTGGACTATCTTTAGTTTATAATTACTTCACCGATATTGAAACAGCAGGCAGAGAAAAATCTGGTTATAAGATCTAGCCAATTCCTACTTTCAGCCTGGTTTTCTATTGTGAGCCAATTTTTTGTAAGATGGTTCGGGCTTTGCCACATTTAACACAAAATGCGAATCTCAGGATCTGAGTTTGAAACCAGCTGTTTTCCAACACCAGTAGTATACTTGAAAAGATCTAAAGGATTACATTATTTTTTACAGGTTTGTATACGTTTTCGGCGCTTAAACATGCGAACATGTTTCCATTAGTCACTCTTTGTAAATAAAAAGTGACTTGTGATTAATTCAACTCCGTCGACTTTGTCCCAAGCCAACGGAGCCATGAAGCATATATAAACACTCAGCGTCAGCTAATTCAAGTCTAAGCTATATTCGCTTCTCTGAGCCGTAGAGAACTCAACCTAAGCTAAGGCGCGTCTAACTTGAACTGAACGTTACCTGAAATAACCTCAAGCTAATCTCAGCTTAACCAGACAAATTTTACCACTGGTTGCGTAAATTCAAAACTATATTAGTTTATTAGATGTTTGACACTGAAGTAAACATAATTCAGGGTGAATTGGTTGAAACTTGTCACAATTGCATTCCTAATACGATGCCACACTGACGTCGTTGTGTCATCAAAATCACGGCTTGACTCGATAGATATCAAAACAATTGATTCAAGGTAAAACAGTAAACAAAAGCATCGAAAAACCCACAAAATCGACAAAATTTAATGTAAATACCATAATATTGATTCAAAGAACATATGGGTATCTTTGTCTGCATAATGTTCCGAAGCAAACCTTTTAGCATAACGGTACAAGCGTTAATACTGGTCACCATTCGTTATTGTTTCATTGTATATTGCAAGTAGATATAACGCAGCAACGTGCATAGACGTCAGTGCGCGAGACAAAACTCTCAGAAGTTGAGTCATTTGCAAATTACAACGGCCTTAGCAGTAAAATCGCTAAACGTTAACTTGCGTATAAATATATATTAATCGTAGGGTTGAAAACCCTAGGTCACATCAAAAATTAATTCGTCCGCCGCTGCTGCGTTAGTTTGAAATGGTTTGGAAAGTGAAAAAGTACGATAGTTGCAGACTCGAAATCGCTCTAAATCAAAGCTTAAGAATTGTGGCTGGAAGCCATACTCTCGTGCTAACTGCTTCATTACAATACAACTGCAGCTTAAAAACAGACATTTTACAAGAAGTATTTTATTGCCGAAAAATATTTGAATTATCATCTAATTATCTTAAATCGTGTAAACCCAACCGTCTCAGCGAAGCATCTAGTAATCCACAGACAGCAATTTGCTTCACAGCCAAGCCTACAGAATACATTTCAAATTAGTACCATAAAAACAAAATGCAGGCGCGGCTCCGGCGATGAATTCCCTGCTGCCGCCAAACTTGGATTTAATTATTATTATTTTTAAAAAAGTAAAACTGCAAAAGCAAAAGCTTAAGAGAGGACCTCGATGCCTAGCTACATAAAAACAGCCATAGGTTTACGGCAACAAGATGTAACTGAGAAACGAATGGAAAATTATCTTGGACCGTTGCATCTTTAGTTTAGCTGCAGCCAAAAGTAGTAAATCGCACAACAAGAGGCATACAAGTTTGCTACAAAATACCATTATGACTATGGCTTTTACTTCATTTGTACAAAGCTGTAGCTTTAATACAAAATGGTGCACTTTGCAGATTTAGCGCATAAAAAGCCCAACAGCTGTGGAGAATATACATTTCGGGTTAACAGAGCCCTGTGAGGCGTAACTCAAGCGCATGATATACTAATATCTAGATATTGAGGTTTATCCTGGGCCTATTATTCCGATTGTATATATAGAACAAATCTATAACGCTTGATGGCCACACTGCCAAAGCATGATTACCTACCAGCTAAAACAGCCAAAAGCACAAACACTATATTTGTTGGTAGCATTGTGTTAACAAATAATAAAGACAGATATTACCAATATTGATCTGTAATAGAAATAAAATTAAAAACATTGCAACGAGTATGGTCTTTTTGGGCACCGTTCGAAACGGCTTGCTGAGACAAATCGACTGGTGTGTAATTTATTGAAATCAAACTCACCTTTAGAAAGTTATGAGGGTCCAAGTAAACCCGAGGGGCAGAATTAAAATGCAGGCCATGCCGTTCTGGGTATACTAAGCCTAAGCCTTAGTCTTAACCTAAGCTAAGGTCTCTATATGAGACATACACTAAGCCTGAGCGTAAGTCGGGGGCTGCCTCCCCGAGAACCCCCGCTCTAAGCTGTTCTTTTTTCTAACGTTATAACGTACGGCCCATCAGGGTTATTTGGGTTCTCATAACTTTCTAACTGTGGGATATATTTGTACACACCATTCGATTTGTCTCATCAAGCAGGTTCGAACGGTGCCCAACATGACCATATTCCTAAGAAAAAATGTTTGGGTTTCCAAGGGGATCACTGGGACTTCAAAAAATCGAAAAAACATTTGTCAGGGATGTGGGTAAAATGGGTATTTTCTGAGCCAGCTCATCGAGCTGAATCGATTGGTACCAAATGTTAAATTGTATCTTCAAAATTGACGAAATTCCGGCTCTGGGGATAACCGAAAAGACAACAATTTTGCTCATGATTTGTGACAGTTTTTTCACTTGTCAGTAATGAGTATATACAATGTGTGCTTTTACAGTTGTTCGACGGTGATTTAAAAACGGCGCTGTACTTCTTTGTAACAATCATTTAATGGCGCTTAATAATGTGCACTATTCTTGACAATGTTGGCCAAACATTTTACCATTTCTCAGTTACCCAGTTTGTAATTCTTTTATAAGCGTTGTCACTGAGATTATATTTATTTTTTTCAATGAGCAACGGCAATTTGTGGCCCATGCAATTGCGAATTTAGCATACGGCTTGGAAAGATCCTCTCACTTTGCTTCAAGAGTTCATGGGTTTACGCCAGATACAGAGATGGACGAAGTGTGTGAGAAATATTTGGGTTTGAACGACGGCTATGGTTTCAAATTTATTTAATAGACGACTATTATAGTTTTAAATATGTTGTTGGCAAAGCTAGGAATAGAAACCATGCATGTGTTATGATACATACTACACTAAGTAAGATACTCCATAATAAGATTTTTAGAATCCGAAACCAAAACTTCTTTGTTTTAATCCTTTAGTTCTTTCTTAATTGACACATTTGTCATTGAGTACATTGTAATTTGTGGCACTAAACCGAGTTTGTCGTGTAGCGTACTTTGTGAAGGTGTTGCTGTTCACGTTCTTTAACCTTTCCTTCTTAAACCTCCTTGTATAATCTCCAACAAACTTTTTATCCGCCCGCGGATTGAACCTAGATCACTCGGCTGTACGTTTATGTACGCAGCCACTACGCCATTTAGGTGCTTTTGCATCACTCAAGTGCAAGCTTTGTACGCTAGCCACTGCACCATTCAGGAGCTTTTGCTAGGTTCGTTAAAGGAACTCACAACGCTAATAACAAAGCACGTACTAACTGACGCCGAATGACAACCTTGGCAATTAACTTGCAGCGGAATGCATACTGCGACAAATGTGTCAATCTGCTAACGAAAGGGTTGAGGAACCGTGCAATAGTTTCCAGATGGCGTTTTGGCTAGCATACGAGACTCGCGCCAGAACAATCCAGGTTCAGTGAGCCGTCGCGTTAAAACTTTCTTCAAGACTGTGCAAAATTCACACTAGCTTAAGTATGACACGGTTAATGCAAATTTACAAAATAAGTTACATAGCTTCGTTTTGGAAGCTTTACGCTTGAAATCGCAATTTTGTAGCAGCTCTAAAGTTCGTTAACTGATCAAAGGATCTGCCTAATTTTCTGTCAGCATGTTGAAAGCTACTTGTTTGCAAACATAATATAAGGATTATTTGAAACAGAGGTAAATTGTTATATTTCAAAATCTGGGCTGCCAAATGTTAGTAAAATTAAAGCAAAACCCACAAGTGCATGTGAAAATTATCCAACTATACAGTTGCAATCATTCGGAAGCATACTTGTCCACATTTTAACAGCATTACAGCTGTATAGCAGTATGCATGCAAATGCTGCCTTTTAAAATTGAATCGTGTCTACCATATCATCGGAAAGGAACGCTGGCAACTATGGTTGAAGCACGTAAATAACACGCATATTTGTTGTACAGACGTGGTTTAACCATAATATGGCCATTATTCTAAGAGTGTCTAGAATAATTGGTCACATAAAATAAGTCGCCTGATTACATTATCGTGTAGCTGCCCGCAAACAGAACAAGAAATATTAAGCATGCTGATGAAAACATTGGCTGTATTAGGATTCGTCGCATACATTTCTTCATATATATTTTTCAAAAGCTTTAGATGCCGTTCTTCATGAAAAAGTTCTATTAAAATTGTCATCTTTTATAGACTCCTATTATCTTGAATCAGTACCTTCTTATTTAACCGATCCTAGCAGGCCAAATTTAAAATATTATTCTTCTAGCACGTAATCCGTAAATTCAATGATGTGCATGCTAAATGTTTTCCTGCTGATAAGATTTACTGTGGTATAACAGAACCGAGATCATCGTTTCAAACTAAGATTAACACTGTCCTAGGTGCTGCGTCAAATTTCGCTTCAAAGTGACAATTGGAAATAACTGTATCGAAGCGGTCACTTTTGCATTTTGCAGTCATAATCCCCAAGCATAATTATTTTTCAAATAGTGAACTTTTACCTAGATCTAATAAGGGTAAAAATCTAGATGTTGTTGTATCTACGGACGCCAACTGTAGTATTCACTCTTCTATTACGTCTGTCAAAACACTAAATATTAAAACATAATTTAGAGTTTCTGCCACAACAAACGAAGCCGCTCTTTTCTCGAGCATATGAATCTTTTGCAGTGCCAGCGGGCGATTTGTTGCTAGCAAGTCTAGTCACCGACTTTTTTAGTGACATTGATATAGTTACGAAAATTCGAGCTATTTTACTCGAAGGCTACTCGCGCACATAAATAAATCAGCTATTCCATAGGGTTAACGTGTGGCTCGATATCAAATTGATACCTTTGTGAAAACAGGAGACTAATAAATGACTTAGTTTTGTGTACAAAATACTGTATGGTGATATTGATTTAAATCCAAATATTTTCTTTAAACGTAACCATAGAATATGTCGTGGTAATTGTATGCCGCAATATTCTTACTTTGTCGGAGAAACGCTCAAGAAAACTTTATTTCCTGTTAAAACGTGAAAAATTTGGAATAGTTTACCATAAAATGTATCGAATGGTGGTCCCAATCGGAGCTTGATTTTCTAGTGTTTTTAAGAGAAGGGTTCTAGTAACGTTGACTTAAGCTGCTTTTTAATCGTCGCACGTAATATATAACGTTGCAATTATTTTATTTTAGTGTATGAACATTTGTTTAGGCCTGCTTCTACCTCCCATGTTGTTAAACTATGATTTATTCTTGCTCGAATAAATAAATAAAACAATGCAGCGTTCACAGACTGTTGTGTGCAGTCACTGCACATTGTGGCAAAATTTTTGCAAAACTGCTAAAGAATCTGTGTCACTTTTAGAAACGCTGTTACAGAAGCTGTGGCACTTTCAGAAAAACTGCTACAGAATACTGCGTAACTTTTATAAAAACTGCTATAGAAACTGTTGTACTTTTAGAAAAACTGCCACAGAAATTGTGTCACTTTAGAAAAAACATTCAGTGAAAAACTGTTACATAAATTGAGGCTCTTTCGTATAAGCAGCTCGGCTTTTGTAGCCGCTTTTGAAATATTGCTACATATATTGGTGCCATTTTCGTAATATCTGCAGCATGTGTAGCAACAAACATTTACTTCGGCAGATGACGTAGTTATTATATGCGAAGTTTATGCGGCGTTCACGTTATAATGTCTCCTCTGTTTGGAACGTTTGTTCCCCTGTAGTCGCGACCCTACCGTATAGACAGTCAGGGCAACACCCATACTGTAAATCAATTACTGAAGGTATACAGCACACCCCTAGCCACTACATCTTTTCTCTACAGTGTTATATAAACCCTCAGCTATTAATTTGGCGCGAATTAACTCTAACAGACACCGTCTGTAGCAAATGCTGTTTATTAGTCAACTGCGCTGTGTAGTTTTTCTTAAATTCTCGATATTTATATGCGGGCCATGTGAAAGTTGATGAAATAACGCCGCACCCTGTCGCTAATAATGCCAAAAGAGATGGTGTGCTTGACACTGTCCAGCAGTGGCAATACTACCTTTGAAAAAATATTTAAAAACCATGGGTGTCTTAGCCTCCCTGTTGTAGTGTACATAGGTTCCAAACTCAGGGGACATTATAACGTGAACGCCGCATTAGTAGATCCTTCTAAACAATATTACCGCTGTGCTATCAAAACAAATTCAGTATTATATTGCTGGATACTAATCGCCTTTGTAGTCAAACTGGCCCATTTTAAATGAAATCCGTAAAAATTTGTGGTATTAATAAATAATGCTCCCGATAATTTTCCAAATTGCGGATACGTCAAAACCCGTAATTTGAAAATTTGGGGATGGTAAATAAATTGCACGCATCCAGTAATTTTTCAGGTGAAACCAAGACCCAGTAATTTTAATTTTTGTGGTACAAATTTTATCCCCTATTCAATTTTAAAGTGGACCATCAATTACACGCGCTGTGTAGTTTTATAAAAGCGCCCCAATTTATGTAGCAGTTTTTCTTAAGTGTCCACAGTTTGTGTAGCAGTTTATCTAAAAGTGACACAGTTTTTGTAGCAGCTTTTCCAAAACTGACATAGTTTCTGTAGCTGGTCTTTATAAAAATGACACAGTTTCTGTAGCAGCTTATCTAAAACGGACACATTTTCTGTAGTGCTTTTTCCAAAAGTGACACAGTTTCTGTATCATTTTCTTCTAAAAATGACACAGCTCTGTTGCAGTTTCTCTAAAACAGACAAATTAAAACGTGATCTAGGTCGCAGCTGCTAGTTTTTATGGAATCTGTATTCAGTTTCTCTACAATGTTCCCAATAATTTGATTGTCCCAGAGTTGCAAATATTTGCAAAGATATGTATTTGTAAATAATTGCGATATATAGCATAGGTATCAAAAGTGTATCGGCTTCGGTGGGGGGGGGGCGGACGGTCGACGGGGACA
This sequence comes from Trileptium ribeirensis, assembly GCA_030248225.1. Lineage (NCBI taxonomy): Eukaryota > Metazoa > Nematoda > Enoplea > Enoplida > Thoracostomopsidae > Trileptium > Trileptium ribeirensis. The sequence continues at coordinate 28,574 of JASANE010014381.1, forward strand.
GACCGCTCCCGATGTTTGAGCCGATGTTACTCCAATTTTTGCAATATTTGCTAATTTTGCTCGCGCGCATCGGGAGGGGTTTAATATGTCCTGGGAGGGAGGTTTGGGTGTCCTACCCTTAGGAAGAGATAACCTACTTACCCCTCTATCTACACCTATAGTATCTAAAAATACAGGCTATGTATTTCATTTATATAAATAGTCGCAATCGTACGTATTGAAATAGCTACTATTCTACCAGCTTGACTTCAATAGTCGGTAAATTGATGGAATCGTTGAACATTAATCTTGTTTATGTCTTACTGATCCAACGGAAGCTTTCTGTAACAATCATAACATGGATTTAAAGAAGGACGTAGCACCACATCGTAAATACTTGATTTTCAAAATTTTGCAAACCGCTGCTTGCACCAAGGTCACTGGCTTGATCTAGATTCCCTTGATTATAAAAAGACTTTCGATTCAGTAAATCACGTTGCGCTTATATATACAATAAAACTTTGTATGTATGACATCTTCGCTAGACGGCTGAAGTGGCTTGATAGAATTCTGCCGTATCGAAAACGACGATCGAACGTTTAATGCTACTTTTCCTCGTTGGTCTCAAAAAAAGTGGTGTCCCACATAGGACTGTACTGGCAACCTTGTTTTTCATCAAAATCATCGATGATACAGATTAATATACCTGCTGTATCATCTATAAGTTCGCTTTTGACTAATTATTACCTATGTAGTGCAGATTTCTAAGTAGCATTAAACAGTGCAGTATTCTAGCTAGTATTGATTTCTAACTAGGATTCCAGCTATGTTACTACCAAACTAGTGTAGATCTAATTTAGGATTCACCATTTCGCGATTTGCTGATGCGAGGACGCGATACCGACAAATTGCTTAATTTTGAAACATTTTCAAAGTCCATCGAAACGCTATTTAAAAACTCAAGAATATCGTGTTGCGTCGAAATTCTTCTATCGATTATAGTTTGTATGAAATGAAGTCATGCGCGGCAACCAGTCAAGTTCATTTAGCAGTTGTTATTCTATCCAACTTTAAAGTGTTTCAACATTGCGCACAAGAAGGCCAAAAACCTGAAACAGTTATAAAAATTTCCACTATATCTATATCAAAGGCTTATTGAAAGTCACGACGAATACACGCTAAATATCGGGGATCCATTCTATGAGCGTGATATTCAAGTAATTGAGCGGGTTCAACGTCCCGTTAAACAAAATTGATTTGATTCATCGGAAGTGCTGTGATTGGAAGAAGTTTACAAAGGTGACTAAGCTTCATGTACAAAATAACAAATGACTTTGCTGAGAATAGCGCAACATGAAATATTAGCGCCCATATATTATATAGGTTCATTTTTTGTTTTACTGTTTCCTTTAAGTAGGATCAACTGTTCTACATTTGCTTCGGTGTAACAAGATATATGGAAGCCTCAGAAGTACTAAGATTGTACCGGGCTGAGCACACTGTTGTAAATTATTGTAATTAATTGCAATAATTGGCTGCAAGCTGTTGTACTCAAAATTAATTTATTGGTCAAGAAATATTTGATTAATAATCTAGCAATTAATTTTTAATGCCCAGGATGACTGAGACCTTACTGGTCAGGATGTATAGTAGTTTAAGCACAGTCAGGGCGTTTCAACCACCTTGGACATTCTTGGCCATAACTAGCATAAAAATGCCATTAAATCTAAAAAGATTGTTTAACATCATTTTATGTGCACTGGACTTATTGCAAGAAATTCAGTCATATCGAGTACGGCACAACTTTCATCCTGCTTGCACCTTCTTCTTGACTTTGGCTCGAGTTTTTATACAATACGTTAACTACACAAGACAATCATTGTAGATTAGATACATTTAGAAGTCTATGTTAGGAGCATATTCTTTAATGAAAATTAAGGAAAGCATAAAGATAAATCGGTGCAGGATTCCCTTGGCCCCAGCTAGGTTGCGATGCCGTATATAATAGAGCATATAATGTATGATTAATTCTCATGGACATTCAATGGGCTACAGTCATCCATGAGTATGCAGCATAATTATATAATACATATGCTTCACAATTTATCGAGTTCAAATAAAAGCAGTACCATTGATAATACTGAAACATGCTTTCAAGAAACAGAGCGATTCGTTAAGTGTATATTAAACATTCTTTACTGTTTATACTTATTATTAAAATTGTTAAATGTACCTTGAGCTGCAGGAGCATGCCAATGCAACGAGAATTCAATGATTCAAGCGTGATATTTAGTTCAAATTGAGTTAAAGTCAAACTCAAACTTAAAGGGAAAATAGGAACGATTCTGTAGTCAAATTTTGACTAAACGTTTTTGTTGTGTAAAAATAATAACGCTTATTTAGGCTCTTCATAGACAAATAAATTGGTCCTTATATGCAACACGTTTTGCCATTACATCACATGAATATAACATGAGTATAACAATTCTGAATACATATTTAAAATTATTTCTATTTTTTGTCTCCTGGATACATCTGTTAGTGGCCTTTAAAAGTGGTACCCAACCCAAGCGAGAACTTTAAGATTATCCAAACCTATTTTATATTGTTTAAATCTGGTATAATATATAGTTACCCATTTGTACATGTTGATTTCCAATGTTTTAAAAACTTTTGCACACCGTTATAATTTACGGATATTAAGGAGCCTAAAATACTTTTAGGTTGGATATATTATAATATATAAGTAGCATTTTGCAGAATCGGGCATGAATTGTTTAATGTGTTGTTACCTATTTGCTCAGATTCACCCCAAAGTTCGAGAGCTTAAACCATCGTAGTTAGCTGCTAATTTCGAATTGCGTTCTCGTTTCATTCCTACATTTTTGCAATCAAAACCATTAAAGTCGTGAACACTCAGGACCCTACGTATTGATACATGTAATTGAGACATATACCGGTGATCAATGGCTTTAGCTTATATAAGTAATAGAATCTTATTGTTATCCTTATTAGGGGAAGCCTTGTGTCCAAATTAAAATTCCTTGTGTTCAAAATAGGAACCAGAATTTTTGCGGATCATGTGTACGTCCATATGCTGCATACATCTACTTCACTAATCTAGCTTATGGGGTATATATACTTCTTACGAAGAAGAATAAGTTTTTGGTAAGGCGGCAGAAAGGAAATACTATGTAACATTCAAAAAACTTAATGTCCGGGTACATGACTGCAGTTCGCAGGTACCCGACGTAATACCCGGGTACCTGACAGGTCGGGCACCCAACGTCGGGTACCCGTATACACGGGTGGTAGTGCGGATGCTTAATTTTAGTTATCACGTATAAGAAAATAACTTCGAAAATTTCAAGTTAAACTGTCATAATATACAACTAGCATATTATAATTTGACTATGAATGATTAATAGTTTCCTGCTAAAGTTTGGGTGATAACTTTGATAATTAGTGCAATAGTAAATACACACAACCAGCTTCCAATCAAAATTATATCGTTTACTTATTATTTTTCTCTTTGTTTTTCTGCCTATTTATTACCTATTCTCTATCCATTTAATCTATAAAATAAAATTTAATGTAGTGTAAAGTTGGCCGCCAAAAAATTATTTTGAGCAGTTGGCTTTAGAAAACTTAGAAAATGCTGTCTTCGCCAGTGCAAAAATGTAGATTACTCAACTGGGAAACACAGCTGATAGCTGGTTATGGTATTATACGATTAACTAATACAATATGTATAACTAATATATAATTAAAAAATATATTAAACTTGTGCATTGTAATGCGATTTTCATATTATAGCCTGAGGTAATATATTTTTCGGAAACAAAAAAACACTATGTATATGTAAATAATTTATAATGTATATAAATAAACATATATGGATATAGGTATGAATGTTATATACAATGTGGTGTGCTATAATTATAAAAGAAACAGTTAATATAACATATATATCATATTTACTATATATATGTGTATGTATTGATGCTATATATAACTACATTATACAATATATACTATATAGTGTCTTATATACTTTAAGGTATAAAAGACAATGTTGAAACAAAAAGTGCACTTGTAATATACATAGTCTAATGTATGTATGTTACATTGTATAGTATATGTTCTACGTAGAGTATAATATATGCCATCACACAATACATAAATTTATAACAGAAATGCAATATAATTAATTTAACATATTATTTGAAGGTTAAAATTTCAAAATAACAATTTATAATCTTATGTAATCTTTTTAAGCATTCTTATATTTAAAAAGGAAGAAAGGAGTTTTTAAAAAGCAAAAATTAATGAAAATTTTGTGCAAAAACGCTAAATCGAGCCAGCGATGCGTTTAACAGCGAAGATCGTAATTCTTCAGATGACGGCACTTGTCATTGTTAAACAAACATCTCAATCGTATAAACACTCTTGAATATGAAAATTTGTTAAGAAATTATTTTGTACTACTAAAAAAGACGGAATTATAGCCATAGTCTAAAGAAGAATAACCATTATTCGGAGAGTGTGGAAGGACAGTTAGTCGTAGAGTCCTTGCCAAATTTCTAGAAATGGTATCTAGATGTGATACATAATCATCAAATGGAATAGTCCGCAGCAACCATGAATGGTGTGACAGGTGTATGGTTAAAAGCACCAGCTTTGTTCACTGCTGGGTCAGCTGTGATTGACCAGCTTATATCTCAAATTAGCGTAATAATCACATAATGTCTGAAGCTTAGACTAAAGCGTATAGTTATGCATCATTTACGATAAGATGCGTGCGCCAGGGCCAAATTATGTCACGCGTCCAAGTTAACTGGTTCGGGTGAACTGTAGCTTAGCTGGACTACTATCGTACATTTTTATAGCTTAGCTAGTCTTAATGTGACAAACAGGGAGCTCAGCTAGGCTCTGCGTGACAGACGGAGCGTCCGGCTGAACTGTCAATTGAGAAATTTTATTTAGTATTATACTTAGTGTATAGCATTTTGTTCTACAGTATTTTCACATTAATTCAAAATTATATATTTGTTTTAATATATACAATTAACGTTTGAAGCTGTATGCCGCTTTTGGGGCATCATTTAGGTACGTATAATAAAACGTAATGTTCGCGGACTAAATAGTCTCTGGCTTAAGTTATAGGGCTCAGCTGAACGCCTCGTGACAAAAGCACAGTCCGGCTCGACACTCGATGACAAATGCATAGCCTAGCTAGGTTATTCAAAATTTTAATAGTCGAGCTGGACTGTATGCGTGACATAGTAGCTAGCCCATTTGAACGCGTGACATAATTAGGACGTTGCGCACGCATCTTATTGTAAATGATGCATTATGGTATTGGGAGCACTATTGCCCGTACATGTTTGGCTATTCTCATTGTTACTTTGCTCAAAAATTGCTGGTAAGGAAATGTTGCTGGTATTACCCCTGCGATATTCATTAATTAGTACCATGCTGATAGCATTTACACGTCGCTTTTGCGTTCTCAATGGGTTCTGCTTTCACAACACTCTTGGCAGCTATATCGTGAGTACAGTTGCTCTAAGGTTGCTCATAAAATCACTGCGTCAAACAAGTAACTGCTGAAATTACTTGATCAAACGGGATCTTACAGCGGCCCGGGCATAGTTATACAGAATGCAGAATATCAAGCGGACAGCAAACATCTGAATGCTACGTCTTTCCCAAAATTGCGAAAAAAAATTAAGAATTAAGTATAACCGTTGAGCATACTCAGTAATAACTATTGCGGGTAACTTATTCCCACTTTGCAGCTCATATACCATTTTTCTAATGGTTACTAAGCAATTGAATATACGGCCACAACAAAGGCCATAACTCAATAAAGGATTGAAAGACCTCTTTTGGTTTTTACGCTTGATATATTTGGATCGTGGCACATAATGATAAATACATTTCCTTGTCTTTCCATTCACGATCACGATATTAGATAGTGCCCGCTTTTGAACCAAAATATTGCTGTTATCGATATCTGCCCAAAACTTTACATTGAGCCGAAATCGTTGAATAATTCATTAAAATATAACACTGTAATTTACAGTATTTTATGTGGATCAGTGTTCGCACAGTTAATCTCTATTTTAGCCGGACTTATATTGTTGTCTTCATTCATGTTCCGAGTTTCAGTACGAAATGAGGGATCTGAAAATTTTTTCTGGCTATAATCAAACTAAATGTCGGCGATTTCACTTATAACTTTGGAAAAATATACAAGCTTATTTTTACAAAATAAAACCATTATTTCCTTAATTCCGTTTAGTAAACAGAACAGTACAGAAAGATATAGATATCGTAATTACATGAAACCACAGCGCATAGGACAGCAACAATCAGTTCATAAACATTGTAGCATGGCCTTTGTGACAGAAATCTGCTTTTCCAGAACTTCTTGAACGTAGGTGTCCTTATATCGATGAGAAACGCAGCGATAGTACGTCTCGACAGATGTGATGAAACACCACAATTCAAAGCAAAAGAGGTACCACCTGACCTTAAACAATGAAGAGAAAAATGATGAAAAGGAGGAATAACAAATCGCAAGAGCGCCGAACGAAAAATAAAGCTCATTTTCTGTACCCTTTAAATCAAAGCGCAATTAATGATCGTGCCCTTCAAGTTGACCTAGGGTCAAAATATAAGTGGTGGCGTAGCCAGACTTTTTGATCGGGCGGGCGCGGACAAAATTTTTTGCCAGGTTGTTTTGTCGCTAGGTTTTATATATTAGTGTCAAGCCCACAATTGTATTCGTAACTGCTATAAGTAATCATATAATTGGGAAACGGGGACATTGTCTCGGGCAATTTGATATTTTGAAAACGGGAATTCGGGAAATTGAGAAATCAAGGAAGCTGGAAAACAGAAATTGGGAAACGGGGAAATTGTATCAGAAAATTGGGAAATCGGGAAAACAGAAATTGGGAAACTGGGAAATTGTATCGGGAAATTGGGAAATCAGGAAAACAGAAATTGGAAAACGGGGAAATTGTATTGAGAAATTGGGATATCGCAAAATTGGGAAAATAGAAAAATTGGGAAATCGGGAAGTTGGCAAATCTGGAAATTGGGAAATATGGAAATTCAAAAATATGGAAAATACTGGGAAATAGCTAAAGCGGCGAAACGACACAATGTTTGGAAACACTAAAGTACGAAAAGGGGAGAAAGTGGGAAAATGGTGAAACGTGAAACTGTCGGGAAATGATAGTCATTGGAAACACTAAGTTCTTGAAATGGGTAATGTCACCCTTGGAAACCAAGAAAGTTGGGATCCTGAAATTCCCGTTTCCTCGTTTCCGATTATCATAACTTTTCATTTTCCCGATTTCTCGTTTTGCCAATTTTCCGTTCACCCGTCTTTCCATATTGTCTTGGTTGAGAACATGGAAAATTGGGAAACCGGGAAATCGAGAAAATGGGAAAAACAAAATAAATAAAATGTGTGTATAATACACACACCATGGACACACACCACAATGCAATATAATTTCCGTCGTGAAAATATGTGCCAACGTTGAGATAGCAGATTAAACTTTTTCACAGCCCCTCCTGGCTTACGCCAGAAATATAAGCCTTAATGACTTTAAAGCGACACAACTCATTAACACTACCACATGCTATCTCAAGGTTGGCACATTTTTTCCCGACGGAAATTATATTGCATTGTGGTGTGTGTCCATGGTGTGTGTATTATACACACATTTATTTATTTTGTTTTTACCGTTCTTAATTTTTACCGGTAGGATTCATGTTTCTCAACCAACGATATGGAAAGACGGGTGAACGAAAAATTGGCAAAACGAGAAAAATCGGGAAAATGAAAAGTTATGATAATCGGAAACGAGGGAAACGGAATTTGGGTCCCATTTTTGGTTTTCAAGGGTGAATTTTACCGAGTTTTCAATTTTTCATGTTTTTCCAATGATCTCATTTCCCGACACGGTTTAGCGTTTCACCATTTTTCCCACTTTCTCCCTTTTTGGTACTTTTTAGTGTTTCCCAAAGTCGTTGTGTCGTTTCGCCGCTTTAGCTATTTACCATATTTTTTCCATATTTTTTGATTTTCATATTTTCCCAATTTTCCAGATTTGCCAACTTGCCCGATTTTTCAATTTTTCTATTTTTCAAATTTTGCCGATTTGTCGATTTTCTCAATTTGCCGATTTTCCCGTTAAACAATTTATATTTTCCTGATTTTACAATTTGCCGAATTCAATTTGCCTGTTTAAAAATTTATATTTTCCCGATTTCTCAATTTTCTGATACAATTTCTCGCCGTTTTTCCCGATTTTTATCATTTTTCAGCTTAATTGAATTTCTCAATTTTCCCGAATTCCCGTTTTCAAAAATATCAAATTGACCGAGACAATGCTCCCGTTTCCCGATTATAGGATTCCAAAAAAAAAAAAAATTTCGAATACGAATTGTGGGCTTAACACTAATATATAAAACCTCCGCGCGGCGGAGACCCAAAATGGAAGAGATTTTTGTCGCGCCCGCCGATAAGAAAGTCTCGTTTTGCGCCACCACTGCAAAATTTGACCCTAGGTCGACTTGAAGGGCGCGATCATTAATTGCGCTTTGATTTAAAGGGTACAGTAAAATGAGCTTTATTTTTCGTTCGGCGCTCTTGCGATTTGTTATTCCTCCTTTTCATCATTTTTCTCTTTTCTCATCAGTGGTGCTCTTTTGTTAAATATGGTGTTTAGTGCGACTACTGCGCTGGTTTAGTCGCGAGA